>JACCPG010004603.1:0-14306 GCA_016069955.1 Drepana arcuata | reverse complement strand
GGACAGCAACTCGAGCATTCTTGCTCAGACTTTTACTGCCCATCAACGCCGACATGGCTCCATTCACCTTATTTCCGGCAGTTATCCTTCTTTCAATATTTTTTTCATACTTTCCATCTCGTGTGAACATGCTTCCAAGATATACAAATTCATTCACTTGCTCTAGAATTTGCCCATTTACCGATATAGCACACCCGGTCACTTGTTCATCTCTTTCGAATACCAGAACCTTAGTCTTGCCAGCGTTTAGGCGCAGCCCCTTCTTTTCACATTCTACTTTCATTATGGTAACTAGTGACTGCAGTTCGCCCTCTGATGACGCCAGTAAAACCGCGTCATCGGCGTATAATAGGCAGTTGACCACTAAGTTTCCCATTTTCACTCCACATCCGTTCGTTCTTAGTGCTCATTAAATTATCATCCATACATTTGCAAATAGGACGCAATTTGTCGACAATAACAACAGTACAAAGGTGCCTACCCTGTACGGATTCCTTGCAGGCGAGCGTTTACCGCTAATGATGCCGTTGGCCTTCCTTTGTAGGAATTTCCAAGAAATTACCTAATTTTATAGCGATGTGTACAGACCTTTGAATAAAGTCGAAATCAATCATTTATGATGCTTATATATATCATAAGGGTGAGTTTCTCATGTGGTAAAAATGCCTCACGGTAGGCAGAGAGTCTTCGCTCTAATTTCTCAAATGATTATAGTTATAAAAATCATAAAGAACTTACGAATAATGTAGGTACTCAGGCGAAATATTCGTGGATTGAATCTTAAAAAATAGTTGTATACATAACTACTTACAGATAAAATATTAGACCCAATTTGGTAGCCCGCGGCAACATGCCAAGAAGACTAGCAGCTCGGCCACGCTGGATAGCAATGCTGATCTCTGAGTCAGATATGTTCCCGCCCACCTCTTCAAAAGATGGTGAGCTGCTTGATCCCATAGTTCAAACCACAAACGCCGCAAGTATATAGGTAATTTGACCCGAGATAGGCTAGTGTATATCGACACACTAGCCCTGCGTTGCTAAGGCAACAGAGTTTTCATGCGTTACATTGTCCGAGAAGACTCTATGTAAATCTAACGATAACCTATTGAAACTGCATACAAATGTTCATTTTGTAAGTTTGATTTTTTTTGTTAAATAAAATAATAATAATAATATAACCTCACGCCTTCCCACAAGGGTCCCCGAAGGGGTAGGCAGAGGTGTATAGGTAATACCCACACACCCACTTTCCGCCAGAGGTATATTAGTGCCAACGTGACGATGGCGAGTCCATCGCCGTTACTCAAGCACGACTATACATACGCCTTTTGAATTTCTTCTCAGACGTATGCAGGTTTCCTCACGATGTTTTCCTTCACCGTAAAGCTCGTGGTGTGACTAATCACTGTACTTAATATAAATAAGTATTTAAAAAAATACAGAAAATAATATTATCGTAAATAGTAGGGAAAAATTGAAATACAATTTATTACAAAATCTCGCCAATGGATGCCTCTGAGGGATCTGTACGTAAAACTTTATCAAGAGCAGCCCGGAGACTGTAGTCTGTAGCGCAATTCGGCCATGGGAAAGTTCTTAATTTGATTAATATAAGGAAACTACGCTTCGCCAATCTTATCCTAATTTCAATGCGAAAACTCCCTATTTAAGCAATAAGTTACCATTGCGGTACGATGAGACATAAATATCATACAAAATCTTAGCTTTCGCTTAAAACATTGAACACTTACAGATACAGAAGGAGTTACCATTATGCAAAATTTATTCAAGTTGTAGCTTCACATCTGCATCCACTTGTGAGTGAGGAATAAATTGTTGTATTTATATCCTCAGGCCTTCCCCAAGTGTACCCGAAGTGGTAGGCAGAGATGTAGAGCACCACCCACGCACCCACTTTCCGTCAGATATATTTCAGGTATTTATATTGGTGAATGTTAGTTTAAATGCTACTCACTTACGTGTGCTCTTTGCTTATCGCATCTGTGTCAAATAAGTAAAGAAGGCATACTGTGGACACAGAAACGTCTGGACTCCAAGCTCATTCGCACGTTGTATATATGTACCTATATATTGCAGAGATAGGTACAGAGGTGTATAGGTAATACCCACACACCCACTTACCGCCAGAGATATATTAGGTGCCCCCGTGATAATTGCGAGTCCATCGCCGTTACTCAAGCACGACTATACATGCGCCATTGAATTGATTCTCAGACGTATGCAGGTTTCCTCTCGATGTTTTCCTTCACCGTTAAGCTCGTGGTAAGACTAATCACTGTACTTAAGTTCAGCAAAACTCATTGGTACAGTCGGGATCCGAACTTGCGATCTTTATGTCGCAGGCATCTACTCGAACCATAGGGCCACCACGGCTTTCCGTTAGCCTGCCGGTCTTCTTGGCATTCTCCCGCGAAACAACGAGTTAGGACAAGGATTTAATTTATTTTAGTTTGGACGCTTAGATTTATGTTATTTTATTCTGATTTTTATTTAATTAAGATAAGTTATTATTATTACTGTAAATAAAGCTCGTTCTAAATATACTTGTTCGTCTCGATAGTTTTATAATTCACGGCATATCACGTATTATAAGAAGAGGCTAGGAATTTACTTCAAACTAAAGTTGGGGCACAGAAGCAATAAACTACACTTTGTTGCGTCCGACGTACGACTCGCGCTTTATCTGGCGACAGCTGGTGATTCTGTAACTCATAAGTGGTAGGTATTAAAACAAAAAGCAGCGCACTTAATGTTTTAGCATAATAAAATATGTAATGTCATGAACATGAATGTTGGAATCAAAAATACATAAATATCGTCACGCCTTCCCATAAGGGTTCTCGTTGAGGTAGGCAGAAGTGTATAGGTTGTACCCACGCACCCACTTTCCGCCATAGATATATTAAATTCGTAGTGAAGAGCTCTATCCGTGAGATCAGACCCTCGTCAGTCATGAATGTAGCATCAACTTATGCGTATATATTTATATCTTCGCCTTGCACTCTAAATCGGCCTAATATAACTGCTATAATTATATATAATAGAACTAGGTGTCCCGCCCAGCTCCGCTCGGATGAAAATAAATATTTTTTTGAAACACGATCGCAGCGCCACCTATCGGGTTCATTTGGAAGCCTAAATCATTATCGAATCTACCTGAAGACACAAATAAAATAATTAAAATCAGTCCAGCCGTTTAGGAGTTCAGTGACATACAGAAGAAATATATATAAAAAAGATAACATTGTTCTTTAATTTTTTCTTCTTCTTCTTTTATATTCGGAACATCTATCTATCCTGGAACATTGTTATAGGAACCAATATAACCTGATTACCAACTGCATCCCGCGGTTTAACGACAATAGCTTTGATCTCACGATTAATTTTGTTTTGGTTTAAAACTTCGGTTCCAAATTTAATCCAAATTCGTACAGCAGCTAACGCATGCTGGTATCACCAAGATTCGTGTTAATAAAATTAATAGGACTCAAATACATAACCAGTGCTTGTATAAGTAGGTGTAACATCGCTGGCAAATTGTAGCAAACTGAACGTGGTGAACATTCTGGAGGCATTTTCTTATGAAATCTGATATGAAATATGCAAAAAGCGTTTCTGCCCGCCCTTGGTGCCTAACAAGAATCCAAGGCTACGCTCTCCTTATGTTACAAAGGCACGGACACATGACTTTATTGAATTTCTCCTTATTTCAGTTCATAGAATTTTCAGTGAGCCGTGGCCGAGCTTGAAAATGCCTGCAAAATCAATATAACATTTTGGACTGAACCGATATTTTTTCTGAACTTAAGTATCGGAATAAACCACACCACGAACTTCACAGCAAAAAAAAATACATTACAATATAATAATTTATATGTTTTTATAGTGATAATGCACATTGGGCAATCCGCCATGCCGTTATTTATATCGAAATCATGAAATCATTAATTAATGAAATTATAATTGTTAAGGAAATTTTGCATTAAAAACTTTGCAGAGCAAATATGAAATCGGTGAACTAAATAGTAAAGCTGAACGGCATTTATGTCAAGAACACTAGCTTTCTGCAGCCTTTACCAAAGGCTTGTAGCCTCTTTGTGACATTAAGGGGCACATTGTTGTAAAATTCGATACAAGATACATTTTTAGCATGCTACTTAGGAATTTGATTTCTAATGCTTGTGCATTGAAGTAACATGGTAGTATAATGTTGAATAGCTTACAGATTAATATGATTACCAAGAACTAATAACGGTCGCGGAATCAGCTCTATGTAGCTGATTCCGCTATGCGGAATACATGATGATTCATTAAAAGAGGTAGGGCGTAACGTGTTTCCCGTTCGAAATTGGAGCTGCCCGACTGGGGCAGGACCTCCACCTTATAGAAGTCCGTAGCCAAATAAACATTTTTTTAAAGGGTTTCCAGTAATGAGCTTCTTGGGGAGGGGGGAGGATTGTTACATTGTGTTGGAAGCAGAGGGGTTAATACTTATGCTGCCAACACACTATAACTCTTCGGACACAGAGTGGCAACGCGCTAGTGATACTTCGGTATTGTAAGCGTATAGGCTGTGGTAACCGTTTTCGGGGTGGTCGGGTCCGTATGCTTGTTTGCCACACTCGTAGTATAAAAAAAAATACCTGATTGATACCTGAATGTATATTAAGGCTAAGTGGTCGAGTAGTCGCCAGCAATGTTAAAGATTACAAGTTGGAGGCATATTATCGATCATGGACATGATGACTCACTTCAGCACCTATATGTCCCATACTGATGAATGTGGACAAAGAGAAGGAGGTATACAAGCCCGGAGAGAACTAGCACTTGTTATGGAACCCTAATACACTAATACCGCTGACATGGACATCGGCTCACAGCATTGCACAATGCACCGGACGGTAGCACGAGGCGCAGCGTCAGCATAATGTAAATTGGGTTAATGAGCCGAATATAGGTATAAAAACTTTAGTTAATATATTTATTAAATGATCACACTTCGATCAACTAGCATAAGTAATTAGTTGTAATGTAATTTTGTTTTAATTAAAATAAGTAATATTGGATTGGTTTTTTAACCTCCGGCTGTAGAATCCATAATTCACTCTACTCCCTTTGCCTACACCGTGCAGGACTGGGCGTGATGATAATATGTACGTATGTACATATCTCGGGCGAAAAGAGGGTGTTGTGTTACACCCTTGTAAGGTGAAGCACCCTGGGTAGGCGTGAGGATATAGTAACCTGCGTAAAATCTATATAAATCTGCAGAGCTTAGTTAGAATCGCCCGTTACTAACTATCATCTTACTAATAGCAATCAATATCGACTTGTACCAGATTGTTTTAGCCGTTACGCCTTCTAGAGTAGCTAAACGCTTGGGCAGAGCTTTAACAACACTATTTTCACTGGACATATTTTAGATGCTAACGTGATGTCACGCACGACTATACATACGTCTTTGAATTTCACAGAAGTAGAAATTACAAGGGGTATTCATTCGTCTGGATTCAACAATTTATGTGCAATTAGTTGAAAGCACATAGTTAACTATGCCCGTTACATGCTAACCTATTCCAGTACATTCCACTCCTACTTACCATATATAGTATTCCTCCACGGACGTAAAGGGAATACTAATTGTCACACACTGTCACCAATGTGTCTGCCTTTTAAGCAAACAAATGCTATCTACTGTAATAGTTGGGAGAGGTTTTTATTGAATATCCAGACGCTATAAATTTCACTTATACTTGTTTTATATTTTTATATAATTTATATCTTCTCGCCTTCCCAGAAGAACTCAAGGATTGGTGTGGAGAGATATTTAAGTGCATGAAAGATGGTAAGGCGATTCGAATCAAACAATCGAATCAAATCGAAATAAGACTCAAATTCGAATTTAAACTCGTCTCTAAAATTTTCAAATGTGCAGGTTTCCTGCTGATGTTTTGTTTCACCGTATAGCTGGCGGTGGATTAAATCACTGTCAAAGCAAGATAAAGGCGAAACACATAAATACAGACAGCTGGAGATTGACCAAGCAGCCTTAATTTTTCATGCAACTTCTTAACCAACTCGGTCATCGCATCTTTTTCTGGTTATCTCTTTTATCATATTGAATACAGAACTGTGGGGGCCGAGTTGCCTGCAACACAAGATTACAAGGTCGAATCCCGGCTATACCAATGAGTTTTTCTGAACTTAAGTACAGGGATTAGTCACACCACGACCTTTAAGGTGAAGGTATACTCCGAGAAGAAACATGCATACGTTTGAGAAGAAATTCAAAGGCGTATGTATAGTCGACAAGACTGGGAGAAGTTTTCAGAGCTAACGGCCAACCTCCAGTAATGGAGTGGCACTTTCAGAAGAAGAAGAATGTATAGTCGTGCTTGAGTAACGGCGATGGACACGATGGTACCTAAAATATAATTATTTCTAGCGGAAAGTGGGTGTGAGCTTAATATCGAAACGACTACACCTTGTGGGATGGCAGGACGACCTTAAAGAAAAAAAATCGAATACATTTTATTCCAAATTCATTTAAAAAATATATACCTTGCAAAGATGTGGTATCTTGTTTTGATATTACATCTAGAAAGAGCCCTTATAACCGCGACTGGATGTGGTAGTACACTTAACCCATTTAACAATAAATAAGCGTCTAAGGCGTTTTTAAATAGGATAATATAACACCTGGACGTATTAGCCGTACTCTACCGTAGCTGAGGAACGATTGATATAACTTAAAGCAATACCGTATACGAGACTATAGAATTTTCGTAAACTAAGGTTAAATTTTTGTCGCTGCGTCATATTATAACTAAGTAACTATTCAGATGGATGTAGCCAGGATGTGGGTCTGTGTAACAGTATCCTGGCGAACCCTAGTTCTGACGATATAAAATATTTATTAAAATTATATAGGCGTACGTTTTAAGTACTTTTATATCCAGGTGTCCTCACGGAGTGACATAGTCGCTGTGCGACAAAACTCCTTTAATAAGTAGAAAAAAAACTATTCAACATACAACTATTCAGATGGTAAATGGGGTAGGCAGAGGTGAACAGGTAATATCCACATGTGATTAATGAAATATAAATAGATTAAAGTAAGGGAAGGAAACATGACAAGTGAGTGCAAAAAGGGTTTAATTAGGACCTTAACGACATGTATTAACATTTTAATATGCTAGATTTGACATGTCATCCAGCCTGAACAATAGGCTCGCCCGCAATCGCTTAGGGCTAAAGACACACATGCAAAATTATTCTGCCCAAACACAGCTTTAGCAGTCTCACGCGAGGTTGTTCTCAAATCATATTGTTATACGTTTACAAAGCCTTTTTCAAATATATTATATTTCCTAACCATGTATCATATATCATACCTACCAAGTTAGCAGGATCAGTAACGAATAAGGACACAAATGAGCATCTTATATTTATAATACACAAATATATATAAAAATATCTTATCGTCTGTACATATATGTGTAGGTTTTAAAAGTATAACTTATATAAATCTTCACCTTTCCCATAAGGGTCCTCGAAGCGGTAGGCAGAGGTGTGTAGGTAGTAACCCACACACCCACATTACGCCAGAGATATATTTTAGGTGCCAACATGACAGATGGCGACTCCATCACCATCACCACCACCAAAGTGAATTTAGATATAAAATACCTTTGATAGTGCTTGAGGAACGGCCAAAGATTCACAATTGGTGACGTTAGTACCTAAATAATTTCCAGGCGAAAACACGGTAAGGTATATTTCTGGCTAACCCAGGGACAGTTGTGTAGAGATACAAAAATAAATTGGAAATGGATGGAATAGAATGGAAATGAAACCATTTGAAATGGTTAAGTCTATTGTGTTCTAATAATAATGTTCCACAGCCTCCTAATAATTACCACATGAATACATTTATACGAGCACTAATTGATAAAATAAACTAACATAATGCCCTCTAATGAAATATACTCAACAATGCGATAAAGTTTATGAGATCATAAATTTCGGCGTAGCCTAGTGCTTGCTCACAATGCTATAAATTTTGGTTTGTACTTAACTCGCAGCTACATAATAGTGTGTAGTCGACTTACTTAAAAAGACGATGATTATGGAAAGTGCTTCTAACGCACGCATTCTATAAAGTTACAATTGTCTCTCTTAGCAAATTGTAATTATATCCTCACGCCTTCCCAGAAGGGTCCGCGAAGGGGTAGGCAGAGGTCTACTAGTACCCACACACAAAACATAAATTCAGCGACATTTTATCAGTTTGCTTGATTTACAAGTAATGTGTACGCAGCTCATATTTTATCCAGAACAAGATAAAGAAGATCTTTGTAAGCCTGAAATTTTCACAGAGAGATAAGTTTTTCATGCAGAGTTTCAACGTCTACCCATTGTGTTATATAATATTAAACAAGTGAGAAGCGTATTTTAACCAAGTGTTCTGTCGGTACGCTATACAAAAAATGTTAAATTGGTGAACGCTAACACCTTAGTCTTTTGTTCAAAATGCTTTCTTTACGACGTCATACACGGCGTGTATAATATTGTGGGGCCTATACTAAGTCAATTGAGGATGTTTTACGATACATAATAACTATTACGTCTTACGTTTCAGCTTTAGAAGAGATTTAGACAGCTACATAATATAAAACTACTTCTATTCGTTGAATTTGTATTGCTACGTAAAGAAAGATTTCTGCGAGTAATGTGATCCTTTCGTCCCCTAGCTTGCAACCGTAGCGATATCTCAAGGTTGGAAATAAGCAAGCGATACCTTTGATACAACAAGCGCAGTTAATGCTTACTATATTTTTGCTAGGAACGTTAGCAATATGAACATTTAAACGTATTTTAAAATGTCCTAAAAGGATATTGTGTACAAACATTAGGCACATCAATAGTATAATTGGCACAACTGATTTCCTACTGGCTGGATCCGAGAATATGGCTTTGTGTTCAACGACCTATGTAAAGTAGTACCCACTATGAGTAGAATATTTTTTTACATACATATCATTACGTACTAGTCCCTAACCTCTCTAGACTTCGGACCTCTATCGTCCACATTCATCAGCTTCTTCATACATGCTCAATGGTTTCGAGTACTCATGACGTTCCCGTCCTCCTCCGATTTGGTAGTTGGAACATGGTCTTCTTCAGCCTCTTCTTGCACATATTTGCATATCTTTGCTTTGTATAGCTGTTTCGTCAATCTTTCTTCACTCATCCATAAAACGTGTATTATTAATAATTATTGTTAATCTGTCCATAGGCGGCGGTAACTGCTTACCGTCAGGCGGATCGCATGCTTGTTTGCCACCCGATTGGTATAAAATAAAAATATTGGGCTACTATTATACTATGACTGACTATTTAATAATGTTGACAGACCACAATCTGGGTTTGTTATATATGCTAATGAGCGCCATAAATAAAATATGGCGCTCATTAGGGGAGGCCTATGTCCAACAGTGGACTAGAGTGGGTTGATGATGAATGATGAATGATGATATATGCTAAAACTAAAGGGGGAAGTTTCAAGGTGTAAAAATACTATACTATATACATTATTTTTATTTTTATAACATAGTGACACCTATTTAAAAAAAATTATGTTTTAGTCTTTTTTACCAAAGTAGTTGATGATATACACACTTGAAACCATTTTCTACTATTTGCAGGATTTAAATTGTGTTTTGTTTCTACTTCTCACAACGATTAAATATCAGCTATAAATAGAACCAATTTAGATATTGGTACAATCTTAAACTTGGTAGAACCCTAAAGCGGTATACTACGTGAAATGTACGTTTTTTTTTTATACAACAAGAGTGGCAAACGAGCATACGGCCCATCTGATGGGAAACGGTTACCGCAGCCTATTTACGCTCACGACACTGGAGAATCACTTGCGTGTTGCCACTCTGTGTTCGGAGAGTTATAGTGTGTTGGCAGCATAATGGGTTTAATCCCTCTGCTTCCAACACAATGTAACAATCCTCCCCCCTCCCCAAGTAGCTCATTACTGGAAACCTTATTCACCGCGTAAGAACACAACACAAAAAATTGTGTTATTTGGCTACGGACTTCTATAAGGTGGAGGTCCTGCCCCAGTCGGGCAGCTCCGAATTCGAACGGGAAACCCGTTATGCCCTACCTCTCTTGAACGTACATGAGTGATTTCTACTCATCCTTCACTCATTCACAGCCGTACTACACCGTACATCTTAACGTATGAAGGCTTATTATTCTTGGATTCAACTTAATGTGTACGCATTTCTACAACATCAGTACTTAGCCTAATGATATATATTCTACGAATACATATAATACGCATGAAATCACAGAATCTAGCACTGAACACCTTAAGAATCTGCGGGAAATTTAAGCCCTCTCATCGGAATCTAACGAATATAATCCGATTCAGACGAGCTTCCTTCAGTGGGGACTCAGATTAGGTTGGATTGATGAACTGGATCGGAGTGACTGGATGGGTGCCACTAGCGTCTTTGGGTGACGATAACCACTTACCACAGTTGCTTGCCACCTTAGTGTTTAAAAGGTATAAAGCATATGGTTATTTGAAAGGAATTTGAAGAAATTGCAGCAGAGTCGGCAATGGATGGGTATAACCGCAGTAAGCGCTTAGTGAAACACCCGTCGTTTGCTACCTTAGTGGAATGGAAAAAATAGAAAATATAAGTGTATAAAAATGTTTTTCATTTATTTAGAATTTTTCTTTAGTTTGTACGAATCCAATTATGTCGGATTATACCAATCTTATTTTTCTAAGAATATAAAAAAAGCCAATTTTTATTAAGGAGTGGTTCGTTCTCATTTACCTTAAGACTCAATCATGAATATACCTCAAGGCTTTGTCGAAAATAAATATCACAAACCATAATTGAGACTGTTATTACTTTCTTTAAAAAAGTAGCCGTGGTGGACTTGTGGTTCGAGTAGTTGCCTGACACACATAGATCACAAGTTCGAATCCCGACTGTACCAATGAGTTTTTCTGAACTTAAGTACAGTGATTAGTCACACCACGAGCTTAACGGTGAAGGAAAATATCTGAAGGAACTGAGGAAACCTGCATACGTTTGAGAAGTAATTCAAAGGCGGGTATTACCTATAGATCTCTGCCTAACCCTTCGGGAACCCAGTGGGAAGGCGTTGGGATATATGTATAATTGTGCTTGAGTAACGGCGATGTACTCGCCATCTGTCACGTTACCCTTCGGAGTCCCTTGTGGGAAGGCGTGAGGATATATAATTATATTAATACGGGCAAAGCCGGGCTGTTAGATTGCTTTATAAAGTACTTTCACTAACGTCATTATTTACTCGATGCCAAATGAAACGTAGTAATAATTTGTATGTTCAAAGCTTGTGAACACGATGTACGGACAAAACAAACAAGCACATTTGAATTGCATCCACTTTGTGTTGTGAAAATAAAATGCTTTCAAATCCCATACAAGCTCGACCACCACTTTCCGATGCGCACATTGGATGCATCCACCCCGTTTTATTCACCCTCACTCCACAAACCGCAGAAGTAGATATGCTATGCGTGTTGAAATCTTATACCATTTTATGAAGACAAACTCCCACATAGAATAAAGTTATTTATATATTATAGTTATATTGTGTATTGTGTATATACATAAATAAGACGGAAGCTTCCCGGAGAGGACCTCAATCAGGCATCCAGTTAATCCCGCCACCATTTTCTTATCCAACATAATAAAAAACACTAAGAAAATAAGTATGTTTTATTATGGCATATTCTGTTAATATTAAGGTGTTCTTACCTATTGGTGATTCTAATAAATAAATAAATAAATAGAGAGTTATCGCTAAGCAAGCCATCCATCCATAAGCCTACAAAGTCCTACAAAAAAATTCTTGGAGTTAAGAAAGCCCAAGATTACCATACGTGGATGTAGGTAAATGTGCCTATCGTATAGGCCAAAGCAGAATCTTGCCTCAACAAGGGAAAAGAGTTGCATCAGAGTCGATGACAAGGAGACAAGACAATTTAAGAGAAGTAGGGCATAACGGGTTTCCCGTTTTAATTTGGAGCTGCCCGACTGGGGCAGGACCTCCACCTTATAGAAGTCCGTAGCCAAATAACACAATTATTTGTGTTGTGTTTCTACGCGGTGAGTAAGGTTTCCAGTAATGAGCTCCTTGCGGAGGGGAGGATTGTTATATTGTGTTGGCAGCAGAGGGGTTAGTCCCGTTATGCTGCCAACACAGTATGACTCTCCGAACACAGAGCGGCAAAGCGCAAGTGATACTTCGGTATTGTAAGTCTAAATTGGCTACCGTAACCGTTTTCAATCGGGTGGGCCGTATGCTTGTTTGCCACTTTTGTAGAACAAAAAAATAAATAAAAGGAACCAGCCTCAAAATGTATGATCAAGCTGTCATTAATCATATTAGTGGAAAATATTAAGGAAATACTATACTACATTTTTATTAAAGCGATTGCGTCGAACTGCTTCCGTAATTTTGACCCTCGATTTCCTTAACATGAGTCCTAGTGTTACTGACCTGAATAGCCTGTCATAATACTGAGAACAGAGTTCCGTATTTAAAAGCTTTGGTAGAGCTGATCACGGCCGGAGAAAACAAGTCGTAGAAAATTCGCAGTTACAGAAAATGTTTTTAAAAACACAGCGATATTTTCTGCGATTTAGCCGCAATTTAACTTGGGTAAAAGTATACTACCCCTGGGTACAGTTAAATACTTGTACAATGCAATCAGGCAGCGAGGCTGTTTGCGGAGCCCCGGAGGCTACGTTCCCCTTTATCGCTAACAATGTACCTACTTGTACACAAAATCCGAACCTCGCTTTAAGAATCTTCCCTTAGCTAGCAAATTTCCTCATTCGTAGGATTCTCTGATTTTTCTTCTTCTTCCAATTACATGAAACTGAGACTTGAAATACATAAATGAAATTTTTGACTTTAGATTTTTATAAGGCATTTCGTACAAGCCATTTTCAGAAATTGCGTTATCAACATTACAATTATTTTCGAATGAAACTAGATTCGTCGAATTTATAAAGAAACGCAATATCACATTTACGACGAATTTAAAACAGAAAGCTAAATTTACGTAGCAAAGATCACTAATTTGAACGGTCTCTAGTCGAAAGCTATAATTGAATTTGAAGTATAAGCTAATCACAAAGCTTATTCCCCGCTACTGTAATACATGTAATTCTTGGCTGGAATTAGAACGCCCAGTCTAAATGATCTTTCATTATGGAATCATTATTATTTAAGCGTCGAATTTTATAATGTCTTTGTGATAGAAATATACGTAGTTTGATTAAAGTTAAGTTATTTATAATAATGATAACTTGCAATTATGAACTGTCGTTTTTTTTAGCCAAAAGATGAAAGAAAATGCTAAGAACCCCTCCAGCCCTTGCCGAGCCAGACGCGCAAATCCTCAACTATGCCCCTAAATATTTAAATTAAATTTCCAGTCCAGCCCAGTTGTTCGCGATCCAGCAACGCTCTAAGCCGAGGTCCGTATCCCACAGTGGGTGCCCTTAGCTGTGTTTGCTTGGCTATTAAAAGTGCCTGGCTGTAGACCTTGGCCTCGCCATTGCCCGGCTTATGAAGCAAAAGATGCCGGGACTGACGCTACGAGAGTCAAACTATAACAAAAACATTGTTACACCTCTGTCTTATCCTTCTGGGGCTCTTTTGGGAAAGGGTGATATATCTAAAATATATATATCTGCAGATATAGGTACTTTTCAACAACAAAACGACACGACAATATATCAATGCACAATTGTAACAGTACCCTCAACGTAAACTTCATATTTCCCCAGCGGTGCAAGCAATACTCCCTAAGTAGCTAGTATGAGCAGATCTATAAAAATGAATGAGTCAACTCGCATAAGCAAGCGTTATCTCAGTACAACTCTCGTATCTAAAATGTAGGGTAAATATTGCAATGTTGCATCTATTACACTCATCTCTCACAGCCCTATTAGGTTTTGCCCGTAACGTGTACCGCACAGATATGAACCACGAATACATACCATGAAATGCATATATCGTAAGCGTCGAAGCAATATAGATACGCCTGCAGTTCTAGGGTTGTCACCTGGGATGATATTCTCTAATTCATCATCATTCATGTCGTCGTGAGATAATATGTAGGTTCCAATGTGATACATCATGTGATCCTGGAATTTCTTCAGAAATGTTCGTGTACATGTTTC
>JACCPG010004601.1:0-45561 GCA_016069955.1 Drepana arcuata | reverse complement strand
GAAGCGAAAGAGGTATGTAAGTCTAGAGAGAACTGGCGCTCTATACTCTCTGCCTACCCCGTTAGGGACTTGGCGTGATGATATGTATGTATGTTGTTGAAATAAAATCAAAGGAACAAAAGGAGCAATCGTCCCATTTATTTAAGCTCCCTATAAAGCAAGAAGTGATTTTGATCTTTTGATTGACCAAAGTGCGTACGGCCATTCAACCCTACTATATCATACATATATCCACCTTCCCAGAGGTAGAGGTAGAGAGAATAAGCGTTCTAGACTTATGAACTACTCAGAAAATACAGATATTCACAGTAAATGTCTATAAATTGCATTTTAAGTCTGACGTACTTCGCGTTATCGCAGCTGAGCGTTCGTGGGCGTCTGACGACAAAGTAGAAGTATACTGCAGACATGACAGTACTTATACCAAAGATAAAAATAAACGACAGCCAATCTTTTATGTTGTACGTGCAAAACAAATGAAAACATTGTGCGGTAACGAGCCAACGTTTAAGAAATATAAGTTTACTGTATTTACTAAAGAATAAAACATTTTACTAGTTAGACAAAATACTCGCTGAGGTATATTTAGATGCCATCTGTCACATTGACATCTAAACACACCTCCGGCGAAAAGAGAGTGTAGGGCCTCTGCATACCGATTCTGGGAAAATGTGAAAGTATTTTACATACCTAGAAACAACAAGCTTTGCGTGATTGAGAAATGTCTGGAATAATATTATGACTATAATTTTTATTTGTAATTTGGATATTCACCTGTCCATAACGCACCTCTAAGGAAAGATGTGTAAAAGTATCCTTTTTCCGGAGATATATTTGGGGTTTACGTAACTGATGGCGAGTATTTTGACTTCAAGTACATCTTTAAGATTATTTCTTAATAGTACACTAGTTTTTGGAGTTTATTCTCAATCCTCCAAACGCAGGTTCCCTCGCGATGTTATTACGTCACCGCAATTCGTAGTGTCACTCGTACGAGTCGAGTAACAACTTATAAAACCTTATTAAGTAAGCAAAAGTACTCATATTTTCAAGTTATTTCAAAATGTCATGGAATGTTTTAAGTGAATGTCAGTAGCAAATATAATTTTGGGTTGCTCATCGATTTGAACGCGAGACTTTTCAAATAAATCAATTTAACTACCTCTGTTCCGAAATTTCATACTACCCACCTTTTAATGTGAAAGTTTGTTTGACTGCTAAGCTTCGCAATTTGGAGTTGGACGTCTTGCCAAAACTTGGAATTTGTTTTGAACGATAATATCCAAATCAATCTTTTTATGTATTTTCTAATTGCCATTGTTTGCCTTCAGTCCATGCTTATTTTATCTACCGTTGCTGTTCCCAAATATGAATAGTTGGCCGAGTAGTTTGACTAGTCACGTGCATGGTATTGCTGCTAGTTCGAATCCCGACTGTACCAATAAGTATTTTTTTATTAGAGTTAAGGGATTTATCACACCACGAGCTTGACGGTGAAGGAAAACATCAAGGGGAAACCTGCATACGCTTGAAAAAAAATCTCTGACGTAACGGCGATGAACTCGCCATGTATAATGTTAGCCCCTTTAATATGTAGGGTTCCACCTATATACGTCTGCCTACCCTTTCAGGGACTCTTGTGGATTTAATATTTCACTTTGGCACAATTTCTTTCATTCGTCCTCTTTTACATTCACTTGTATAACACTGCTATAACGCAGTAAATTTGGCTTTAAAATGTAACGAATCAAACTCGCCAACGCCTTAGTAAATTTAGTAATGAAACGTACGTCCTGCCGATTCTGCGCTTCAGCCCAAAGTGAATATTGATGTGTGCCTAATATTGCGTTGGCCCTAAGTCTACGGGTAACGTTAGTAAAGTTATAACAATATGCGCAGCACACTTTGTGTCCTAATCTATGTTTGAGCACTCACGAAAAGTGGTTAATAATACATTATTAATGTTGGCACAATAAGTAAAAAATTACACTCAAAACACTTGTCAAAAACACCGACACGTAACAAAATCCCTATAACAATCTTTTTCATGTATTCAACAATCTATAAAAGTCACTATTAGTCACAACTTACCTGAAAACAATATAACTCTAACCTTTCCACGTACAAAAAAAGGTCTAAGATATTTCATACCGCCGAAGACGGGGTCGCGTTATATCGAATTCTTAAAGAGATTTACAGCGACACTTGCCTCACATAAATATCGTGCAATACGCACCACCTAAATTAGTACGGATGGTTTAAATTCGCGTGTATTTGCGTTTTAGTTTATATTGTAACATGAAAATTAGGGCTGGTTTAGACATGTCGCGTCTTACGAATTTATGTACAACTGTGATGGATTTTGAATGTAACTTAAGGGGTTATTACATGCTATGAAATTCTCTCAACATATTAATAGACATACATGCGGCATATCAGTGTCAAATTTGTTAATCGCTTTCTGTGTATATATTAAAGAAAACTTATATATCAAGCAACTGTTAGAAGAAACATACGCCAGGTATTTTAAGGGGTTGATAGAATGAGCGGAATAGATAGATATAAGATATCTCACAAAATCAAAATCATACTTTACAGTGAGCCGTGTTATAGGTTATTTAATTACCTAACTCTACTATAGCTCAAATAATGAGTATGGCTATTTTCAAATAACCCTGCCATAACAAACACATAGTTATCTGAACTTAAGTACAGTTATTAGTCACATCACGCGCTTCACGGTAAAGGAAAACATCGAGAGAAAACCTGCATACGTTTGAGAATAAATTAAATATGTATAGCCGTGTCCCTAACGGGGTAGGCAGAGAGTATAGCGCGCCAGTTCTCTCTAGACTAACATACCTCTTTCGCTTCGTCCACATTCATTAGTCTTCTCATACATGCTTGTCGGTTTCGAGTACTAACGACGTTCCCGTACTTGAGAGTCCGATTGATTTGATTTAGGTAGTTGGAACGTGGTCTTCCTCTACCTCTGTATTAGATAGCCAGCCCATAGCCGTAGTCTATACATACGTCATGGCATTTATAATTATATATTTATTGTATTTTCACGCCTTCCGCTTCAAATAGGTTATACTAGCGGTGAACAAAACAAACCCTTATATGCCTCTTCTAGTGAGCTCTAAATAGGCATATAAATAACATTAAAGAGAAATAATTTATTTATTTAAGTAACTAAGTAACTAAAAGTCTGAAGGACGGAAACGTTAAGAGTACTCGAAATCGACGAGCATGTATGAAGAGACTGATGAATGTGGACGAAGCGAAAGAGGTATGTAAGTCTAGAGAGAACTGGCGCTCTATACTCTCTGCCTACCCCGTTAGGGACTTGGCGTGATGATATGTTTGTATGTAACTAAGTAACTAAGTAGATTTTAATCCGTTTTGTTAGCAATATCCTCACGCCTTCACACAAGGGTCCCTGAAGGGGTAGGCAGAGGTGTATAGGTAATACCCACACACCCACTTTCCGCCAGAGGTATATTAGGTGCCAACGTGACAGATGGCGAGTCCATCGCCGTTACTCAAGCACGACTATACATACGCCTTTGAATTTCTTCTCAGACGTATGCAGGTTTCCTCTCGTTGTTCTCCTTCACCGTAAAGCTCGTGGTGTGACTAATCAATGTACTTAAGTTCAGAAAAACTTATTGGTACAGTCGGGATTCGAAATTGCGACCTTTGCGTCGCAGGCAACTGCTCGAACCACTCGGACACTATATTATTTTATTATATTATTATATATTTTTGTTAGTAATCCTCTTAATGTTATAAACTCATTAGTGGAGCCACTTTGTCGGCACCCGATCAATCCCAAGCACCGTTCAACACCTGTTACCGAAGCTTTGTGTAAATTAAATTTCAAATTTATTCCTACCTCCTACAAAAATAAATGTATTGATGTACAAAAATAAATACTCCGTGCAAATGTATTGAGCTTTGCTTTCATAGCTCAACACAACATCTGTACTCAACATCTGCAAAGATTTATCTAGGTATGGCGTAAGTATTCTAAGCTTCTTACTCTATAGGTTTCACTGAATTCTTACGATTACTTTACATAGCTGTGTACACTGTATCGATTCGCATGGGAAAGAGAACGCGAACAAGCAGACGTTTCATGTTATTTTTTTTAAGGGGAAGTCATCTTATTGATAGTCCAGGACTAATAAAGCTTATGTTTACTGAAAATTATTTTCACACATCTTAGAAAACTTATTTTTTTTGTTACTCAAGGCCATTCAATTTTTTCTTATATATTACATATAACGCGCTAACAAAGTGCAAAAATTATCAAATGATCTTATTTCCTCAAAATAACTATTGGTGAATTTAATTAATTTCAATACTCTGTAACATACGTGATAATAGTGTGTAACTGACGTTCTCATTTGGTACGTGCTGGGTCACAGAGCTACGCTGCTACGCCATACCTATTAGGTGCTACGGCGGTCTGCTACGATTAATTGCGTAGCACTAAAACTCGTAGACCTTATTTTTTTGTATATATTAAGATTTTGTATACCCCTTCGGGGACCCTTATGGGAAGGCGTGAGGATATACATATATATTTATATATTTTTTTTTTATTTAAAACATGTTACACACACATAATAATCATTACACATAGTATGTAGAAGAAATATAGTGCATACCTGTTCTCTCTGGTGTCAACCTAGTAAACCTTGGTTTGTAAGTCTAAACAGTCGTTGTTTCACCCAGTATTATTAGAGAACGCCTTATCATAGAATGCATTTTGTTTGTATATTTTACATATATATGCATATTCCCATTGAGTGATAGTGTTTCAGCGCCACAAGGGACTTCAGGACCCAACAGTCGTAGTTGATTGGACAAAGAGAAATAATTATGCAAGTCTAGAACTGGCTCTCTACTCTCCCTACCCTCCCTAACCTCACCGACGTAAATATGAATACAGGCAAATATTTTTTTATATCAACTTAAGCGTTAATTTGTCAGTCAAAGGCTTCAACTGTAGTTAGCAGGTTTCAATAACAGTTTAACAGTGCCTATTATAAATTCAATGTGGCTAGGTGTTAGCGGCAGCGCGAATATTAATTCAAAATATTACATTACGGCGCTCGCTTCCGTAATCATTTATAATGGCGTCGCTGCAACTTGAGCGTTTTAATATTTTGTGCAGAATTTTGAGAACAATATCCGCTGATTATGAATAAAGTTTGATGAATATGCATCAAATAATCACCTAACTTGAACAACAACATTATCTAAGTATTTTAGAGTTCAGCATGGAGTTCTTCCAGAAGGGTTTGAAATTATTCCTACAGGGTTGGCAACGCATTATCACTCATGCGTTGCCAACCCTGTAGAAATCATTTGCAAACTGCAAACTTGCAATACTGCAAACGTCCATAGGCGGCGGCAACCACTTACCATCAGGCGAGCCGCATGCTTGTTTGGCATGCCAGTGGTATAAAATAAATTTGAAATGTACACATTGTTGATGTCGATAAATATATAATTTTATACCACTATTCTATACTATATTTTTATAACACTATATCAAAACTCTCAGCCAGGCAGAAAGCGCTATAGAGACTCGTTTCATTCGCATTTATCAATATCTTCATACCTGCTGGCCAGTTTCAAGTTCTCTTGACGTTCCCATACTTGAGTGGTCGATCGATTTGTTCTAGGTACGTGCAACGTATTTGTCTAACTAACGCATATCTTTGTTGTTAGCCTTTATTCACTTAGCATGTTTTCTGTACGACGTTCGTTTTACCGCCTGAACTCCATCAGGAAACCTAGGGTATACCCCTGTGAGTGGGCTATAATAGCTCACTCGATCATATATTGATAAAAATAGCACAACAGACATCTAATCTCCCTTTTTCCAGCAAATACATTGCTTATGTCGGTGGGGAATCTACATACAACGCAGAAACATGTCACTTGCCAAGAGCAGTTCCATTTGGGTGAGAGTTAATATCAAGTAGAAATACTGACCCAAAAGGGTTTGCTTTGTTGTTATGAGTTAGCATGTCTTTATTATTAAACAAAATAATAATATAATATAACCTCACGCCTTCCCACAAGGGTCCCCGAAGGGGTAGGCAGAGGAGTATAGGTAATACCCACACACCCACTTTCCGCCAGAGGTATATTAGGTGCCAACGTGACAGATGGCGAGTCCATCGCCGTTACTCAAGCACGACTATACATACGCCTTTGAATTCCTTCTCAGACGTATGCAGGTTTCCTCTCGATGTTTTCCTTCACCGTAACGCTCGTGGTGTGACTAATCACTGTACTTATATTCAGAAAAACTCATTGGTACAGTCGGGATTCGAACTTGCGACCTTTGCGTCGCAGGCAACTGCTCGAACCACTTGGCCACCACGTCTTAAACAAAATAATCCCTAATTAAGGTTTAATATACGTATCAAATTATATTGAATTATTATTCAACAATGAGTTACCATCATATATATGTGTATACATAAATTACGATAACATTCTTATTTAAGTATAATTATATTTCTTATTCTGAACACATACATATTCGGGTACATTATAAACAAATCTATACTAATATTATAAAGAGGAAAGATTTGTATGTAAGTATGTTTGTATTGAATATGCTCCGAAAATATTCAACGGATTTGATAAAATCTCTAAAAAAAATCTTATGTCTACCCGTGCGAAGCCGGGACTGATCGCTATCTATCATAAATTCAAAAACAGCACTTCATTACAATATACACCTTAACCTGTATATACGTTTACAGCACTATTTAAGGTTGGCAATTTCATAGTTGAAATGTAATAATGAATCTTTCCGCTCGTACGGTAAAGTTAGAGCTTAGAGCTGAAATGCCTTTGAGAATAACGTGTTTTTGCCTCAACATGTTGTAGTTTTAAAGTTTTTGAATAGGTTAGTAAACCTTAAAGGATGTAATACTATAAGTGCTCCATCGATGACTTCTTGCAGTCTCAAACATTTTTTTTTGCCCACTATAAAAACTTATAATAATAATAGATGTATGATACTGTTATAACAAAAATTAAAATAATACTATTTATATGAAATTGTAATTCGAAATAAGAAATGTAATAAAATTTTAATTGTATCTTAAAAAGAAAAAAGGAAAGAAAAGAAAGAAAAAAAACGAAAAAAGAAACAATAATACCACGCCAGAGGGACACTAGCCATTATGAAAAAAAAAATACTCTGAGTGGAATATGAAGCATTTATTCAAAACCATTTTGCCAACATTCGTCACCGACAAAGCGGTATTGGTTTTGAAATGTAGACACGAGTTGGCAGAGTATTTCAAGTAGTATTAATGATTTAATGTATTACAAATGTGGTTCAGCTGAAATACTAAGGCATAATTTGTAATGCGCGGCAACTTTCATGAGTGGAAAGGAACGTTACTGAACTGTCACCCGCACCATCGTACAGCCCAAATTAAAGCAGCCTGCATTGCAATTAATGCAACATTGAATGCTGAATGTACCAATGAGTTTTTCTAAACTTCGGTATAGTGATTAAAGATATCACGAGCATTACGTGAAGGAAAACAGCTAACGGAATCCTCAATACTTTGTAAGTAATTCAATGATAGTCTTGACATCTGTCACGCTGGCACCTAAATATATCTCCTGCGAAAAGAAGCTGCATCTCTGCTTACCACTTCAGTGACCTTTGGGTAAAAATATGGAGACTTTATTCGTTTGAATTTGTCACAGCTTTGTATCTTTTGAGCTAAGGATGTAATATTTTTTAATTAATTCGAAATATTATTGTATACGATGTGTAACATGGGTATACCAAAATAGACGAACCTTTATGATGACCCTTGCCCTATGCCCTCTCAAAATATTTATAGCAAATTCGATCTAATACTATTTGTTTTCTATTTAAATAAAATATTACCAATTTATGTTCTGGTAAAAAGGAATACACCCTTTTTACGGCGTCTTAAAAGTACGATAATGTTTTTAATTAATGTCAGGTTTATGGACACGGATAATTTACGTTATATTAAAATACTTTATCGAAGTAAAAATCTTATAAATATAATAACAAAATTTGAATATTTTGCACAATATATGTACGTAGGAGAGTGCGAAATACAAATTAAAATTTCAAGATTATATTTTCAAGCTTTTTAAAAAGGACTTTCGGGGCGAGGAAATTTTGGTGCCAACGTGGTAGTTAGCGAGTCTGTCTATTACGACTTTGAGTTGTTTTTCGAATTTTGGCATAGTGTTTTCTTCACGATATTTTCCTTCGCCGTTAATCTCGTGGTAAATCAATGTATTTATGTGAACTAGCAGTCCCGCAGTCTTGACTTCGCAATCACTTAAACCACCTCGGTACAGCCGTAATCACTATTGTTTTGACATGACTTAATTTTCATCTATCATGGAGATTGATAAAAATTAAGTCCAAAATCCATCAACAATTTTGTAAGAGCAATTTTCACACAAAAAATACTGACTATCAATGGAAGCAAAAACTTTTGTGGCTTGTTTTTAGAGTTCAAGACAAGTTATCGACATGCTGCTCGTGAAAAAGTCTCAATCGCATTAATTGTTGGACCACTAGACGATTTCGAACAAGGTTTTTGTGAGTTGGGTGCGCGACGGTCGATTGCGGCGGGCGGGGCGGCAGTGTAGTCCGTGCAGTCGCCTCGCGCGCCGCGTTCCGCTCTCGGCCCCGCGGCACGTAGCAAAAAACGACTCTACAGGTGCCCACACCGATCGCCGCACATGATAAATGACAGTGTTTTCTGGACCCGACCGTCGCGCGACCAGTTGAGTGGTAGGAAATAGGCAATACGTATAAATGAACAAGCTTTCCTTGCGCTGTATTTATGTTGTAGTTCCCTAGTTTAATTTTATACGCCGATAAGTTTTGATTTTTTATTTCTGCTTAAACAATACACATTTAAAACTATATACTATAGCATAATTTTATCTGAACACGTTGCTTTCAACTCCTCTGTGCCTTTGCGACAAAGCTTTAGGAAAATGTCAATAACAACTTTCATCCCTTTATGATTTGACGTTTGACTGACGATTTTCATTAAAAGTTCGGTGAAAAGTTTAACGTTCGTAGGGCTGAAAATTGCGTGGCCTCGTACTGCGCATGACATGCGCAAGAGGAACTCGGGGTAGACATAAAGTGTCTACTCAATACATAAGCTGTATAAGTATAGATATTGGATCTTATACGTAATAGGGGTAAAGCAAAATTTCCGTGACCTAGATACTCTAAAGCGAGCCTGAGAGAACACCTTTCAAGGAAGTCGTTTATCAAAGATAGGTGCTTAATGGTCCCTTGCACATATTTTACCGTTTAGATTTTGAAATTGAGTTTCAATTAGAAAACCATTACTGTTTTCAATATTTTATGTACCCACATAACATATAAATTAATATATTTTACAATTTAAGTGAATATCTACTTCTCATACCTAGTTCGTTCTCACACATACAAATTTTTGGAGATGAACATAAATAGACTAGCCGCGTTGATTGAGTAGCTTACCTGATCTTGACATTGAGTCACTTGCAATAACGAGATAACAATATCGAACTTCAACATGTGCTTATGAGATTTTAATGAATTCAGGCATGACACCTTAATATATCTTCGGAGGGAAAGGGAGTCATTACATCTGCCTCGAGGTTTATTGTTAGGTGGGGGGATGATAATAATGAAAATATTACTTAAAGTGGCTTCTCTATCTGTCATAAATCGTTTTGATGAAACGAAATAAACCGTTACAATAATATTGATATGAGCATACTTTACCCCATATACCTCGTGAGGGTCTTGGTGTGGCGTTTCCACTTGATGTATTTTTTCACCGTAAAGCTCGTGGAGTAACTAATCACTTTACTTAAGTTAAGAAACACTCATTGGTATAGTCGAACTTGCGATCTTTGTGGTGCAGGCAACTACTCGAACCACTCGGTCACCACAACTATATACAAAAGAGAGATATATATATATATATATATATATATATATATATATATATATATATATATATATATATGTATATATATATATAAAATATATATTTCGAAATTGTATGCAATACAGAAGAAACACAACATTATCCGAAGTGCCATTTGCTTTCGCATTTTGTATTTGTAAAGCAACTGGCGTGAACACGGACATGATTCTAAAGATGAAGAAATGCATGTTACTTTGTATGTTTGTATGTACAGTTTTAATTGAGAATCCTATTTAAGATAAAACATACACATTGTGGGCAGTGTTGCGTTGTAAGTAATGTGACCATTATTACAATTGCGATATGAATTAGGTGTTTACAATATAGGTATAACGGACTGTTATTCAAGATAAGGAAAACCTTTGATCTCAAAAGTAAACCTAGTATTAAATTTACTTACTACTAAAAAGAAGAAAGAAAATAATAATAATATAATAACTAAAAAATATTCTTAAAAGGAGTCCCTTTAGGCAGGGTTCCGAAGATACTGGCAGCGTTCCCCCTTTGAATAGCTAGGCTAATTCTTTGTCCGAGGTAGCTGCCAGCTCTTCGGTCTCCTGTGATGTCGACCAACCTTTTTGCTATGTCTTTAAATAGCTTTGTGGCACTAGGACCCCACGGACCAAGGGTCTCGACACCGAATGGGACAAAATCATATTCGGAGCCTAGACCCCTGTATTTGCATACTTTAGCCGCAATTTCTCAGCCGCTTCACAGGCCGCATCAGCTCTGTTGTTGGTTCCATGTAGATGGGACATATGATAACTGAAGAAAGATTGATAAAACAGAATGTGAAAGTGTATTGAAGAAGAGACAGAGAAAACGACTTTCCAACTACTCGTAGATAAAATCGATCGAATACTTATGGTTGGGAATGTCAAGACTATTCGAAACGGACGAAAACGTACTAAAAAGGTCTGTAAGTCTAGGGAGAACTGGCGCTCTACTCTCAAAGGAAGTATATCAAGACTCTAATGTATATTTGCGCAGGCATTGATAAAGTAAATATTTTGTATTCGTATGCCAAACACAGAACTTGTACGAGGAATATTTTTTCGTGTGACACTTCCATTAACTTTCAAATTTATTTTAAATGCAATTTAGAAACTTACCCTATTGTCGATAGAGTTGAATTTGCCTCAAAATTTTGAGATAGTAATCATGCGTTACTCCCGTTTTCTAATACCTTTTATGGATACATAGATACTTCCAATCATGACATATGCGGGTGTAGTGTTCGCACACACTAGCAAGTTAATACTCAACCCTCTGCAAGTGCTCCAAAGCCGGTTTCTCCGGAGAGCCACAGGTGCCCCGTGGTACATGCGTAATAGTTAACTCCACGTTAACCTCGAAGTCCCAACTATAAAACAGTAAAAACTGGCCAAACGTCATTTCGGTTCTGCTGTAAATCACCCCAACCCCCTCGTCCCCCCGCCCCCAAATAATATTTAAATAAAATTACCAGTCCAGCCCAGCTCCCTTGCTCGCGATCCAGCAACGCCCTAAGCCGAGGTTCGTACCCCACAGGGGGTGCCCTTAGCTGTGTTGCTTAAAAATAAAGTGCCTGGCTGGAGGCCTAGGTCTCGCCATTGACCGGTTAAGTAGCGGAACTCACGCTACGAGAGACAATACAAAAATAAAAAAAACCTGTCTATAGGTTATACTAGATATTCCTCGCGGCTTCACCCGGGTTAAATTGATTAGAAAAAGAGCCGTGCAGGCGTCGTGGTTTGAGTAGTTGCGTGCAACACAAAGATCGCAAGCTCGAATCCCGACTGTGTTTTTCTGAACAAAAGTAGTGATTAGTCACACTACGAGCTTTACGGTGACGGAAAACATCGAGAGGAAACCTGCATACGTTTGAGAAGAAATTCAATGACGCATATAATTTCGTGCTTGAGAGACGGTGAAGGATTTGTCATGTCTTGTTTGCACCTAAATATAGTCTCTAGTAAAAATGGGTGTTTTTCATCTTATGGGCTGTCCCTCTGCATGACTCTGCGTACATAATTGAGACGAGTGTAGAAAGGCATGTAGATAATAAAAATAAGAACTGCTTACCGGTCTTAAAGTTAGTTTAGTTTTCCTGTTTGTACATTCCATAGACGTAAATCTGTGGGATTTTGTAGATTATTTTTCTGACCGTATATTTTAAATGTGAAGAAAGCAACGATACTTGCAGCAAGTGTATGGATGTATATGTGAGCATGTACGTAGTTTGTTCCTCCGAAAGACTTTACAGTATTTTTTTACAATTATTCAGGCTGAAAACTGTACGGAGAGTTTTGCAACTGATCCAGCGTTTTCTTTCAAAATTGTTACAAAGTCTTTTGTTTGGCCAGTTAAATCTGTTGGGTTAGAGATGATTTTATTATTGGTTATGATTTTGGTTTTGGAACGCAGTGTGGAATTTGGAATGCGGTCTGTTAATTTAACCTATTACTTACCCCTTAATCAATATTTCCAATCTCTTTACTGCCTATGACACTGTTCGAAATTCAATTTTAATTAAAGCGCCTATTATTACAGAGCATGAAACCGGATCTTTCATTCGCTATGGAACGGCCTCTCCATTGACTGGCGTGGCTTTGTTGGTAACTCGTGCGTTTTCAATAAAAACCGGTATAGTGCCTTAATTATAACGGAATGACTTTGATTGAGGTTCATTTAAGCATTCGTAATTATATTTGAACCTTGGAATTTATCATTACATGGCTTATCAGATGAAACTGATCGGCTCGTGAAATATTGTGAAGTATTTAAAATGTAAGGGCAAAGGCATCCCGCAAATGCCCATGGGTGGTGGTAACCACTTACCATTAGCCAGGTCACATGCTTCATTGCAAATTTAGTGGTATAAAAAGAGTGATTGTAGATTTGATCTATCACATCCTTATCCTTACGCCGCGTCTCTGACCGAGTAAACAGAGAAAGTAGAGGGCCAATTATCTCTAGACTACACCTCTTTCGTTACATCCTCATTCATTTGTGTGTTTATGCCCAAGTTAACAACAAATTGGACATGAAAATTAGGTCAAAATAAATAGTAGAATACCAATTTAGATGAAACGAAAGATTGCGAAGCAACTGTAAGTCTTGACAGAACTGGCGTTCTACTCTCTTTACATACACACCAGGGACTCATCACTCGACGAGTAGGCACAGCCTGGTGTGTATGTATTTGAGTATAATATTAAATACGAACTTATACGTATATTTAATGTGATAGGTTGCTCAAAACAAAGAAATATCATAAAAATCATCTTAATGCACGAGCTTCGTTCTCATCCTCACGCCCTCCCACAAGGGTCCCCGAGGGGTGGGCAGAGTTGTAGCTTCGTCCGCTTATACATTTATAGTTATAATAATGTTTTCATTTTGTCTATGAATGTATGCATTATAAATTCACTTTCAAAGGGATAGTAATCGGTTTATTAATCGGTATAATAATCGCATCGAATCCCATCCAAGAAATTAGGCCCCGAAACCTTTTGAAACAATTACCTTAATTTGAAAGAATCCCACGGTAATATGGCTCAATCTTCTACCTTTATTTTATTATGTACTAGCTGTGCGCGCGACTTCGACCGCGTGGAAAAGTCATATTAAGCAGCATATTTTTTTATTTTACCCCCTTCAGGGTAAAATTTTTACAAACTTTGAATGTAATATTAATTTATATGTAATCAAGAGCCTAAAAAATAATTTTCACGCTTCTAGCTTTAAAAATTACGAAACTTCCATACAAACCTTCATTCCCTATTTCTACCCCTTACAAACCCATTTCGCATTAAAAAGTAGCCTATGTCCTTCCTCAGGCTCTATACTATCTCTGTACTAAATTTCATTTAAATCAGTTCAGTAGTTTAGGCGTGAAAAGTTAGAAGAGAGACAGACAGAGTTACTTTCGCATTTACTACCAATAGGTAGGGATTTTTGTACTTGTATAGGTAATATAGGTAATAAACTTGTATGTAAGGTAGCGTTTCTGGATGAAAGCTCCCAGGTGGGTCGACTTAAACATATCTCATGAAACACCGTTTACCGATACCCGCTTACCATCTGGCGGACCGCGCGCTTCTTTTTTGTTGTTTGTATAAAAAGCACAAATATACATACGTATTTGCACTTATACTCAAACGTATCTAAAAATGTATAGGTTTTTTAGATATGTTTTCATTCACGGTAAAGCTGGAGGTATGATTTATCCCCGATCTATACATTTGTAATAAAATTTTGCCGACAACCGTCCACATTATAATTTGCGCCACAACGTGAACAGTTGACGATCACACAAGTCAATGAACTTCGAACAAAATAGCAAACGTGCAAAGTTAAATACAACAACAAAGGAGCAAGACGGCCGGGCTATTTGGAAAACTGCAAGTGTATTCGTTTCCGTCACGTAGCTGGCGCGGTGTCATCGCTCACTCGTCGCGCGAACCTTTGTGCTCTGTGCTCTCTACACGCCACGTTTGCGCTCTCTTGTGTAAAACTAACGAATACAGGATGTGCTCTTTCACATAAACGACACGGTACCATATTACTTCATCATTATTTGAAATTCAATAACATTTCCCCTTTTTTATTGGCTACATCTCACTTATTCCATATTTTGAAATTCGTACGCGCTAGTGCTAAACAAAGTTCGGTATCTAGAATAAGGTAACCTAATTTTCCAATTCTTTAGTAAAGAGGAATAATTGGTTTTCAATTCTAGAACCTGTTTATTTAGGTCAGCCCTAACTCAATAACGAAGAACTTATAATAAGGTGTTTGTACTCGTCTAACCCCGTGTATCCGACTAACTAGAAATCCACGACCCACACTGAGTCAGTAACGTTAAATTTGCTCTCCATATAATTATGGATAATAATTACCAGTCTAACTCAGTTCCTTAGCTTGCAAATCCCATTACGGTTGCCCTTAGCTGCACTACTTAGTACTAAAGTACCTAACTAGAGGCCCTCTATGGTGAGCTATTGACAGCAAAAGTTCCCAAAATTTAAGCTCCGAGAGACAATGAAAAATTATCCTTATGTATGTTTTCATATGTGCGAGAGAGACATATTTTTTGTGTATGTTTCTTCGTAACTAATGAGACGTTGCTTATGTCAACAAACATGGGAAAGCATTCGACCGACCGTCGTTTAAGACAAACTATATAATTTTAAGCACCAACCCCATATTATGATGGCCCGAGTAACGCCTACGCTGCGGTTTATATGTAGCAAAGGACAAGTAAAGTGAGATACTAAGCCTTTACTGAAACGCCCACAGCTTTTCCTCCCTTGTCTATAAACATATGTATATTTATATGAAAAAAAAATGCTACAGGGCACGAAAATAATTAGTAGAACCTATAGCATTTTATTTTACTTAACTGTTGTCCTGAATTAGCATGAATTATATATATACGTAACATTAAATGGGCAACTAAAAATATGTCTTTAGTATACCTATTCATATCAGACGGTTTGTCACTGACAGTAATGAGTATTCAATGTGACGCGTCAGCACATCCCATATGTGCGTTATCTCACGGTTGTTCTTTGAACTAAGACAGTATAGCGAGTTTCCATATTCTAAGTTTCCGCTTGGTATGTATTCATACAAACCCTCAAAATCTTATGTAAATAATAATAATAATAAATACTTGGGACAATTCCACACAAATTGACCTAGTCCCAAATTAAGCAAAGCTTGTGTTATGATAACTAGACAACGATATATTTAATTATATAGATAGATATATACTTAAATACATAGGACATCCAAGACTAAGGTACAAATATTCGTGTTCATCACACAAATATCTGCCCTCAGCGGGATTCGAACCCGCGACCTCAAGTTTCGCAATCAGGAGCTCTAACCACTAGACCAGACGGTCGTCATCGTAAATGAGCTCATATTGAAGAGATAAGTTGAAAGGTAGAGGTTTAAAACAAGTACCTATGTTATAGTAGGTTAACAATTAAATAAATTGTAGCTACAATACATCGCAGTCAAATTATGCTATGTAATCGTACTCTTATATCCTTGCAGTAAGGTTACCATATAAGTTCCTTCAGTGGGGCTGTTATAGTAGTTAGAAGGAACAATATCTTTAATTACACCGGCCCGGAAACGTACTAATGATGCGTCCGTTACTGCAACCGTTCCACTAACACGCTTGCTATGGTTTGCTTTCATATTTTATTTGTGACGTGAAAAGACGTACTAACTATATTCTGTAGGTTGAAGAGGTTCGCCATTATATACGTATTATATTTTATAAACGTTGTGGTCTGAAAGAAGATGTAGTGACAAAAATTGAGAAAGGTATGCTGAGATGGTTTGGCCATGTCGAGAGAATGAATGAAGAACGATTGACGAAAAAAGTGTATAAGGCGAGTGTGAATGAAAGTGTTGGAAGGGGTAGACCTAGACGGACGTTTCTAGACCAAATTAGGGACGTCTTGAAAAAGGTCAGGTCAAGAGTACCCTAAACCGAAGAGCATGTATGAAGAGAATAATGAAAGTGGATGAAGCGAAAGAAGTATGTAAGGATCGTAGCAAGTGGAAAGAAGTGGTCTCTGCCTACCCCTACGGGAAAGAGGCGTGATTATATGTATGTATTATTTTAAATCAAATAGAATACAGCACTGAATTTTTCCGATTGACACACAGTGACAATTGTACAGAATACTTCTGAATTGAATTTTGTTTCGAATGAACCATTAAAAATATTGAATCGAACTTTAAGTAACCTTCGATAGTAATAAGAACTACCTGCGCCCTACAGTTTCACACGCGTACTATTTCATTTAATTTATCGTTTTTTTCAACAAACGAACCAAAAAAATCAAATCTTAACATAGGGAAGATAGTGATAGGGAAAAATAGCATTCGCAAGCATTTTTAAAATCGGTAGAATAGTTTTAAATTAAATTGTAACAAGCAAAAATCCAAGCCTTTCTCTTTATTTTATTCGTTTAGATGTATCTTAAGCTGGCCACTTTGTGCTTTAGTTTCAAAAGACTATGAGTGAAAGACTTGGTAATGAAAGCAATTTAAAATGTTATGAAGGTGAACCTACCTACCGACTGCACCTGTAACTATTAAGTTACAGGCAATTGTCGTGAGTCTGATACTATATTAAGTATCAGACTCACGACAATTGCCATTTGCGATCCTTTCTTACAACAATTTGTGACATTTCAATTTCGACTTGAAGTTCTTACATGAATGAAAATTGCAAATTGATAAGTGAAAAGTTTTTCTCATGAGAAGTAAATTAACATGTAATCCCATTTTAAAAGTGTCTGGTATAATTTATGCCGTATAAAATATGTATCATTTGATGATAGGTTTGCCTTTGTTCTAAAACCCTTTAATTTCCTTTTCATTGTTCGTTTAGCATTGACTTGACAACTTCTAGGACAGAAGGTATAACAATGTATGCAGCGGGGATGTTTCATTGTTAAGCTCTTAATCCGGGAATGGGGCGTGCTTTATGCTCCATTGTTGTGTCATATGTCGGTTGATAATGCTCATGTCTCATCACAATAAAGTCCTCCATGTCTTCGTATCATATTTCATAGATACATATATATATATATATATATAGATATATATAGATTCTTCCTAGTGACATAATGATTTATATTTCTCTTAACTTTTGTATGTACTCTTAGCTTTTAACTTTATTATATTTATTATTTATTATTATAATTTATGTATAATAATTTATTACGTACCTATATTTTTTTGTGCACGATATTTCGTGATATTTAATAGCATTTATGACAGACATGTGTCTTATTTAAATTGAACTGTTTAAACTAAACAGTAAAAAACATGAATTGTATAACAGTATAAACGTATACTTATAATAACAATAATAATCTTAAATTTATCCCTTATTACAATACTAGAAATGGAGACTAGCAATTTCAATTATTTTACTAGATATACTAGCATTCTTGTTGTAACAAAGTGTCGTATTCGTTTTATACGGTTCTAACTTGCTTAATGGCCGAGAGGTGGACAAATGAGAGTCACGAGTTTTAGTTAAAAGCTAGGATCTCTGCATGGAGGCAAACTACTTTTTGTCGTGTTATTTTTGTCTATCGATTAGAAGGCTAGAAGAAAGAAAGTTTTATTAAATAACATAATAGCAAAGCAATGTTGTGTGTAAAGACAACCACGCTTAAACGCTACAGCAGAGTCGAAAAATGCATGAGCGAGTGGTTTAGCCAAATAATGTAGGTACGTATAATGTATCTAAAATTTATAAGTGCGACCACGAGTAATGTGCATGTGTTGGTATGACCGCACCGTTCACATTTGAATATGAATGTGGGCTTGACATAGGTAATGTTATTTTTAACTGAAAATGCACAGGTCGGGTGACGTGATGAGGTGGGAAGCAAAGGCTTTTAAAATATTGTTGCTATTGTGGCTTGTTAAGTAAAATAAAAACCACTGTATTTTTATGGTGAGCTTAAAAATAGAACATGTTGACAATCTTAGTAAAACACAAATGTAGACACCAAAGAGAACAGAAAGATTTTCAGAGCTCAGCATAGATGTACTATTCACTGGAAAACAATATTCAAATTATGAAACTTCTAGTAAAAAAAAAATCCTACATAGTTCCGGCTATATTAAGTTAGAAACATACATAGATATAACATACATATCATCACGCCAAGTCCCTAACGGGGTAGGCAGAGAATATAGAGCGCCAGTTCTCTCTAGACTTACATACCTCTTTCGCTTCGTCCACATTAATCAGTCTCTTCATACATGCTCGTCGGTTTCGAGTACTCGCCATCTGTCACTTTGGTACCTAATATACCTCTGGCATAAAGTGGAGCCTTGTGGGAAGGCGTGAGGATATATTATATTATATATTTTTTTACAATATCGCGTTGTGGACAGCGACTCGAGCATTCTTGCTCAGACTTTTACTGCCCATCAACGCCGACATGGCTCCATTCACGTTATTTCCGGCAGTTATCCTTCTTTCAATATCTTTGTCATACTTTCCATCTCGTGTGAACATGCTTCCTAGATATACAAATTCATTCACTTGCTCTAGAATTTGCCCATTTACCGATATAGCACACTCGGTCACTTGTTCATCTCTTTCGAATAGCAGAACCTTAGTCTTGCCAGCATTTAGGCGCAGCCCCTTCTTCTTACATTCTTCTTTCATTATGGTAACTAGTGACTGCAGTTCGCCCTCTGATGACGCCAGTAAAACCGCGTCATCGGCACATAGTAGGCAGTTGACCACTAACTTTCCCATTTTCACTCCACATCCGTCCGTTCTTAGTGCTCTCAGACAATCTAGATATATAACGAACAGCCAGGCAGACATGATACACCCTTGTTTGACCTCCGACTTCACATCAAACCAGGGTGACATCCCACCGTTAACCCTAACGCACGCCTCGCTATCACTATAGAGTGATTTCACGGCATGCAGTAGGGAACTGCTCACTCCATATCCAGGCAACACGTCCCAGAGTTCCTTTCGTACGACTCTATCAAATGCCTTCTCTAAGTGGACGAAAGCACAGAAAACCTTTTTGGTTAATATCCAAAAACTGTTCCGCGATTCCGCGAAGCGAGAAGTTAGAAACATATGACATTCAAATCGGCTTCCTCTCTCTTACCCTGTTTAATTTGAATTGCATGCCAAACGTTCTATAAAAAAGTATTTAGGTATAAGTTTACTATACTTCCTTTAATAAACAATGCGCACTTAGTTGTTCTACTTCATAACAAGATTCAGAACCTCTTTGATCAAACCAATAAAGAATATAAAAAACCCGAAGCTCTCCAGCAATCACGAGAAAAGGCTCTTACAACGCTATTTTTACATCAAATAGAGCACCGTAAAATACAGGGATTCTCTACTATTATTTCACGATCTTTCCTCGAGACACTCCGTTGTTTGTGTAGGTTATTACGTCTGCTCCCTTAGTCCTTTAGAGGCACTTTAGTTTTTAGTAACAATTCTTGCGTTAATAGTTGTCTTTTCATTTAAGTTGTAAGCTTGGGAACCCACGCCACAATCGTAACTACCTGGAAATGGTAATAAGTCTTATAGAAGATTGCAGATAGGCTGGAGTCTTCTTTAGAACATCATAAGGAATGTGACTGTGCAGTCATGACGGAGATGTTCTTTTATACTTAATGCAGTAATAGAGGTATCTATTACTACACTATTACCCGTCCCGTAAAATGAGCTACGCAACTTTCGGTTTCAACTTTTTTTTTTCTAATGGTAAGCGGTTACCTCCGCTTATGGATTTGGTCAGCTTGCAACACCAGTGGTAACGCTTGCGCGCTCCCGACCCTGCTTTTCACACCCTTCTTGAAGAACTTCAAGCTGTACTCTCCACGCAAAACCACAACGGGCACGCTATTCCACAGCCTGAGTGTTAGCGGAAGGACTTCTTTGAAACCACTCAGTACGACACCTTTAGTTCCAAGGTATGGGGATGAATTCCCCGTCGATGGCGAGATGCAAACTAATGAAATCGGTCTCATTTTACAATTATTTTAAACTCCCCAAAGAGCCCGGTCCTTTGTCTAAGCTTTCGTACATACATGAAACCATTATGATTATGATACCTCAAAGGAATGTAACGTAAACAGAAGCTATTTCTAAGTTAATTTATGCATATTATATATGCATATTTTTATATTCTTAAGTTACTCTTCTTCTGCTAGTCTTCTTGGCACGTTGCCTCGGGATACCGATTTGGGACACATATTTTATCTGTAAGTAGTTAGTTTCAACTGTTCTCTAAGTTAATCTTTGCTTATAATATATATTTTATATAAGCGGCTTTACGCAGAAATAACCATTATTCATATGAGCCACGTGGTTTTCTTAGATTTATACGATTTAATGTGTGTCCATTTGACCGAATAAAGAATTATTCGGTCAAATGGATTACCTATATTTTTGTTCAAACAAGCTGATATATCTTTCGTCTTTAACTTTGTAATTATATTTAAGAGAGGTAGGGCATAACGGGTTTCCCGTTCGAATTTGACTGGGGCAGGACCTCCACCTTATAGAAGTCCGTAGCCAAATAACACATTTTTTTGTATTGTGTTCCTACGCGGTGAATGAGGTTTCAAGTAATGAGCTCCTTGGGGAGGGGGGAGGATTGTTACATTGTGTTGCAGGCAGAGGGATTAAACCCATTGCTGCCAACACACTATTTAATAAATAACTCTCCGAACCCAGAGTGGCAACGCGCAAGTGATACTTCGGTATCGTGAGCGTATTTACGCTCACGGCTACGGTAACCGTTTCCCATCAGGTGAGCCGCATGCTTGTTTGCCACTCTTGTTGTATAAATGTAAAATGAGTACAAAATACTATTCAGCAAATCTTATGTTATGGTAACTAGACAACGATATATTTACTTATAAATAATATATAATATATCCTATATATAGAGGTGTATAGGTAATACCCACACACCCACGGTCCGCCAGAGGTATATTATAGAGGTATATATATTTACATACATAGATATATATGTACATATTTACATAGAACATCCAGGACCAGGTAAAAATACTTGTGTTCATCACACAAATATCTGCCCTCAGCGGGACTCGAACCCGCGACCTAAAGCTTCGCAGTCAAGATCTCTAACCACTAGACCAGATGGACAAACATCACGTAACATGATATTTGCTCACAAAATACAACCTCATTCGACCCCCTTTAAACGCATTAGATAACAGATCCTAAAAATACCGTCTCTGTTTATACTCAACTAGCTGTCACCCAGGGCTTTAAGCGCGTAAATGGAGGTATTTGCATGATAGTTTTAATCAAAATATAAATCGAATATGGTTAAGAGTGAGCTAAGTGCGTTAAAACTTCTGAATGATTTGCTAACTCTGCCTCATTAAACTTTACACACAGTACAGATAGCAAGAAATCCATTTGTTTCTCAACACGTAGGCTATGTGCATATACTGTTACAATTAGCGATCCCTTATTGGTTTTTGTTTAAACAGAAGAGACAGCCTTGGAAATAATTACGCGCAGCTCAAGTACTTAGCTTAGCAGAAGTTAATTGGAGCAACAGCTGCGAAGGAAGCTTAAAGGTATCTTGTATATAATAAAATGGGACGGGGTCTTATATTCTGTTACGTATAAATCAGGTGCAGCTTCAGAGGAACTAGCTCGTATAGTATTTGTTTTATTATTGTCTGTTCTCATTGGATCAAATTAATATAACAATTGCTTTACGTTGCCAACGAGACTTTATGGTTGTCTGGACCCCCAGTTCAGACAACCATAAAGTCTCGTTGGTCTCGTCTTTATTGAAAACCGGGGGGGTTATTTGTACACTGAGCGCTGATTATCTAAGTTACTAAGGTGGCTATTAGCATACGGATACAGGCGTGCGCCTCTAGGGCAAGTCCTCAACGGGGAGTTACAGCCATTGCTGACTTCTAATGCTCTTTTTCTTTTTTAAATATTTCTAAATAAATAATGAACGTGTAGAATACAAATAGAAAGGCAATTACGTATAAACGAACAAAATTGCAAACACATGAAATTGAAAATATGAGACAAGCAATCGGTAAAGTAAGCCTATTGAGCGAAAACAGACCACGCGGCGCTTGCAAACTGCCAAAATAAGAATTTATGCGAAGGTTGCTCACAAATCGTTTCCAATGTTTTCCACCTATGAAAAAGTTCTGCAAACATTTATCAATGCAAAAACGTCATGGTTTTCAAAGTGTCATTTGCAGAGTCTATAATGTAGATAAATTACAGGGCTCTGAATTTAAGGGGCTGTGAATCTGAGGTGGATATAAATCTTGTAAATAGACGGTTAGTTGAGAGCTAATACAGCGTGTACTTGACAAAATACTGTTGGGAAAAGTTATATGTTATAACTTTTTTCCTGTATTTACTGTACTGTTAATTATATTATTTTATGTAATGCATTAAGGGTAAAATAAGGTCTTGACGCCTCCTAATCCCATCAGAATCTTCAAAATCGTAATCGCCTTTGCAGACCCACAATTCGCCGGAGATATATTAAGTTATCAGCGCCATTTCTTAAAACCAATAAGAAAGATAAGATAAGATAAACTAATAAGAATAAGAAAGGACGACTTAAAAATCCAATGGATAGTTAATTTAATCCAAATGGTGAATATCCGTTATTCACCACAACGTTACCATTTATGTAAATTGTGTTTGAATTTGCTGGAGTTTAGGTCAAGTCTATTTATCAATGTCCTAGTCAGCAGTGAGGAACTGAAACTGTATGATGTATGCATTCTTGAAACTATTAAGGGATTTTGGTAAAACCAACGCAAGGCTTTTGAAATCGTTGTCATAATCAGTTAGATGTTGTTTCTTTAGAACGCCCAATCTATGACTTTAATGACTGATTATAATTATTTATTGCTATGAACTGAATCAATGTTAATATTTTTGTAAGTGCCAATAATGCATTAGTCGAAAGTTTTAATACGATTTTCAATATCGTATTAAGGCTGATATTTATTTTAGATGAAGTTGACAATCGTTAATCGTTATTGCTTAAGAACGACTACGTATACTGGTTTTAACTTTTATGTATCCATGGAGCTATGTGTGTGATAAAACACTGTAAATAGTATTCTCCTAAAGTATGATAAATAGTGGTATCTGCTGGACTTCAAACGGGCCATTCTGAATCAGCATGGTACTATTAAAGCTGCTCGGTCAGAATCACTTTAATAGGTCTCTTTTATCGTTAGATTATTTCCTTAAAACCCCCAAGTTTTTAAATAAAAAAAATATCTATGAAACTCATGATTAAAATTTGTATTAGCAACGCTCAGATTGTCTCACCATTGATATAAAAAAAGTTCAACTAAAGAATTCTCAAACTTAGAAAAATAAAGGATCTTAAGATAGGTTCCCAAAAAAATGTGTAGATAACATCCTGATGAATGTGCAAAAATCTCTCAAACTAATATTGATACAATCTCTGAGAAGATAACTAAGGGGAATAAATATTTGAACAACAGGAAAAGGGTACGGAAAGTTACATCGCTCGCAGATATATTGAAGGTTCATTGAATAAAATGTTGGATAGCCAAGGGTTGGAACCCTTTTATTATCATGTCGGGTCCGGCACAGGGTGATAACACCCCTCCTTCTACATTAGACAAATACTAGGACCGAATATTTCTTTCAGGTTAAAATTCTCTGTGACGTTTCTGTGTATGTTACTATTTAAGTTATTACCACTAAAGTGGCAACCAATCATGCATTTATGGGAACCGATTCTCGCTGACTATGGTCGCTTACAACGCCAAAGGAATCGTTCGTGCGTTGCGGACATTGCAAGAATATTTTTACACGCTACTTAAGTAATAATTACACTACTATCACTTATATGTAAACAAGTGTATTAATTTCGGGTTTTAAAACATATAGAAAGCAGTAAGACTTTTGGAACATTCAAAGTTCTATCAGCTTACAACATATGCATTACATTTCAAGGTTCAGTTAAATTGTAAGATTTGATACTTTTTACCGAACATAAACAAAAGTTCTTAACAATGATTTAGAGTACATATCCAGATATAAATATCCAACTATATATTTCGGTGTACTTAGAAATAATGGAAACATAACAGAAACAATAACCTTTAACGAGATTATATTTGAAAGTTATTTCAATATAGGTGACAATGAAATAACGTAACCCAAATACAGTGCCTCCTTATCTGAAAGGGTATATTATTTATTTACCATGTGAGGTAAGCAAAAGGTGATTTCACGTACGTTTGTCGAGGATTCTAGTTAATACAATGTTCATAAGCCTCTAATTTGGCGTTCTCCCGCCGAGGAACACGTTATCTGCCGGTGTGAAATACCTTTTTTGCTCCCGCCTTGGATGTTATTAAAACAGTTAGCAAGTCCTGGGATGGTGAAGACAATTTTCGTATAACTTTTTTGTTTGTATTTTTGGATTACTAATGAAATATTGTGTTAATAAGTTCCGTGTTGGTAAATAATAATATGGCATTAAATTGTTCCTATAATCTATCTATCTACTAAACTATCTTACTAATATTATAAATGTGAAAGTTTATAAGTTTGTGCTTGTTTGTGTTTTTATATTTTGCCGTGGTGGCTGTGTGATTCGAGTAGTTGCCTGCGACACAAAGATCGCAAGTTCGAATCCCGACTGTACAAATGAGTTTTTCTGAACTTGAGTACAGTGATTAGTCACACCACGAGGTTCACGGTGAAGGAAAACCTCGAGAGGAAACCTGCACACGCCTGAGAAGAAATTCAAAGGCGTATGTATAGTCGTGCTTGAGTAACCGCGATGGACTCGCCATCTGTCACGTTGGCACCTGAAATATATCTCTGGCGGAAAGTGGGGTATTTTCCATCAGCGTAAAATTTGTGAAGACGGGTTTCGAATCTCGACGACTACTCAAACTTATTATTTATTACCACGTCTTTCTAACTCTCCAAGCTAAAGTAGTCGTTAAATGATTTCAGTGCAGCGCAAAGAATTCTAATTATAAACTTTAACTTATTTAAATTCATGAAGATAACCGTTTTCTTAATACAATTTCAAGATTTTAGTCGCGTTTATTTAAAATATAATAATATTATCGTTACAATTCTTAGCTTTTAGTTATTGATCGACCAGTTATAGCCACAGTCCTTGAATTTCAAATCGATTTACCAAGTGGCGCCTCGATTCTACCCTTGACGTCATTCACAAGAATGTCTTACCTTTAAAGTAGGAACAACTTTAAAGTGTGACACAAGTTTTTATATTGTCATTACTAAATCACTTTTGCCATTTTCTATCATTTGTTTCTTCTATTATTCAAGTAGCTGTGCCCCGCAGTTTCAACCGCATAAAATTAAATTTGATACGTATATTTTTCTGAAATAAATCATATTATTTGGAACAACCTAGCAAAAAATGTATCTCTATGCTGAATTTCTTATTTATAAGATAAGTAGGATAATTTGTTTGTATATTTTTTACCTTCGGAAAGCCATCGTGGATGCTCCACAGGGGCAGAGACAGGGTATGTATGTATGTTAGGTTCGTACCAACTAAAGCCCACAGTGATTCGCCTGTTACCATTTGTGAGGAGAGATATGTAAGCGCGTCTGCATGCTTGCTTCACCCCCTATCCCCAACACCCACCTAGCGATGGGCTGTTATTTCCCTCCTATACCCTGGCGGTCCCTACCTTTTACGAGTTTCCTTCATTTGCTATTGTAACTGACTCCAGTAAACAAACTTCGTCTCTATCTAGTGACTGATGAAATGATAAATATGTCAAAGTGAAATTGTGTGAAATGTATATTTAAAAATGTTTATGATTGGTCTGTGATTGTTAAAGTGGTGATTGTATAGTGATGGCGCAATAAGTGAGGCGGCGATGGTGCATACACAGACGTCATGGCGTTTGGTTCTCCTGCTCGTATTTGCGTTAGATCAAGGTGAGTTACATTATTTATTTATAATTTATTCTTGCAGCTACCATTACCGGCATAACCTAATATCGGAACTAAATGTAAATGCATAAAAAGTACATGTAAATAAAAAAAATATATATATAATAATAATAATAATAATAATAATATATCCTTTTTGTACAAACACACACATTTACAAAAATAAACAGAAATGACAAAGAAAAACATATAGTAGGCACAATAGGCGGCCTTATCGCAAAAGCGCCTATCATTTATATATACTATCAATTTCTACCAGGCAACCAGAGTAGAGAGAGATAAGAAACAGAGAAAGAAAAGGTAGGTGTGACAAATGAGAGGATGAAATAGAAACAATTATTATAATATATAAATAGGCATTCTACATAAATAAATACGAAACATATACTTATATAACAACAATACAAAAGTATATACATGCATACATATATATAAACAAGTTAAAAAGAGAAATAGTGTTCAAATAAAAGCTTTTTGAAGGAGATTAAAGTCTGTGCAAGCCTGATGTTCTGGGGCCACGAGTTCCAAAGACGGACAGCTTTATATATATATATATATATATATATCCTCACGCCTTCCCACAAGGGTCCCCGAAAGGGTAGGCAGAGGTGTATAGGTAATACTCAAACACCCACATTCCGCCAGGCGAGTACATCGCCGTTACTCTGGCACGACTATCCATACGCCTTTGAATTGCTTCTCAGACGTATGCAGGTTTCATCTCGATGTTTCCTTCAACGTCGTTGTTGTCGTTATTAACGTATTCGTTTTTAATAGACGTATGTACAGTCGTGCTTGAGTAACGTTGATGGACTCGCCATCAGTCATGTTGGCTTAAAATATATTATTATAAATAATGGCGACCTACTATTTATAAGTAGTATGCGTAACTTAACTAAAACAACTGTAGGTACCAATGGTTATATACGAGCTGTGTATATCCGAAAGCAAGTTAGTTTATGTAGTATAGTATGTTTAAAGAGAGGTAGGGCATAACGGGTTTCCCGTTCGAATTTGGAGCTGCCCGACTGGGGCAGAACCTCCACCTTATAGAAGTCCGTAGCCAAATAACACAATTTATTGTGTTGTTTCTGCGTGGTGAATAAGGTTTCCAGTAATGAGCTCCTTGGGGAGGTGGGAGGATTGTTACATTGTGTTGGAAGTAAAGGGATTAAACCTTATGCTGCCAACATACTATAACTCTCCGAACACAGAGTGACAACGCGCAAGTGATACTTCGGTATCGTGAGCGTAAATAGGCTACGGTAACCGATTCCCATCAGGTGGGCCGAATGCTTGTTTGCCACTCTTGTTGTACAAAAAACAAAAAAAAAGTTTAAACTTTGAAAAACTTTGCACGTCAATTACTTCGCATATTCATGAAACACTAGCCCATATTAAATATAGGGTTCTGTTTATTTGGGCAACCTGTATATAATAACCCTTGTTCTGATTACTTTGGACTACTTTGTGCAAACCAATGAAGCGAGTACCTACTTCGAAATTGTTCCAAGTTTTATTACTCCCGGTAGCCTTGTGTTCACTTTTATACATTGCTGAAATAAATAGCTTTCGTCATGGGATTGATATTGAAGAATAAACATTATTTTATGATCATAAGTTCCATATGTTTTCTTTCTTTTTTTTATACTACAAGAGTGGCAAACAAGCATACGGCCCACCTGATGGGAAACGGTTACCGTAGCCTATTTACGCTCACGATACCGAAGTATCACTTGCGCGTTGCTACTCTGTGTTCGGAGAGTTATAGTGTGTTGGCAGCATAGGGTTTAATCCCTCTGCTTCCAACACAATGTAACAATCCTCCCCCCTCCCCAAGGAGCTCATTACTGGAAACCTTATTCACCACGTAGGAACACAACACAATAAATTGTTTATTTGGCTACGGACTTCTATAAGGTGGGGGCACTTCCCCAGTCGGGCAGCACCAAATTCGAACGGGAAACCCGTTATGCCCTACCTCTCTTTAAACATACTATATATACTACATAAACTAACTTGCTTTCGGATATACACAGCTCGTATATATTGTGTTTCATATGTTTCATTATTTTAATATCTATACTAATATTATAAAGAGGAAATATTTGTTTGTATGCATGTTTGTAAGGAATTGGCTCAAAAAGTACTGGATCGATTTTAAAAATTCTTTTAACCATTTGAATGCTACATTTTCACTAATTAATATAGGCAAAATTTTACGCCAAAATGTGTAAAAATAAATGTCCACCATGAGAAGCCGTGACGGGCCGCTAGTAAATTATAACAAATTAAGTGTTAGACTTAGTTTTCCATTTAATATATTTATCCACGCCTAGTACCAGGCTCTTGAACGTTAGATCTTAATTTTAATTATATTATGATCATAGTTACCGTGTCTTTATTTGCAGCAAATTATTTGACGTTCACGTCTGTCGTATACCCGCCGATCTTTGGGCCAAAATCACAATTATGTGCTTGTTTGCCAACTGTGTAGTGGAAAAAGACATGCAAATATGCCTTCAGGATATAAATTCACAAAGATGTTTAATCATATTGTTGCTTTTTTATCCTCATGCCTTCTCACAAGGGTCCCCGAAGGGGTAGGCAGAGGTGTGTAGGTAAAACCCACACACCCACTTTCCGCCAGAGGTATATTAGGTGCCAACGGTTCAGATGGCGAGTCCATCGCCGTTGCTCAAGCACGACTATACATACGCCTTTGAATTTCTTGTCACGATGTTTTCCTTCACCGTAAAGCTCGTGGTGGGACTAATCACTGTACTTAAGTTCAGAAAAAAACTCATTGGTACAGTCGGGATTCGGACTTGCGATCTTTGTGTCGCTCGAACCACTCGGCCACCACGGCTTTTTTTTTATATAAAAGGAACGCAACTTTCTTTATTATTAATGCAATTGCAATAATGCAAATCATATGTTTATTAATGTAACATCAGCTTTGTGTACGAATCAATGTCGGATACATGCCTGGTAGTTAAGTAAACAACAGGTACTTTTGATGTTACTATTTCTGTTTCTGTGTGAGAGACTTTCCCCGAAAATTCAGTAACTCCTGACGTCATTTCAAAGCCTTTGATAATATGTTCCAAACGTCACTGAAAATAGAATATGCCCAATCTAATTTGGGATACAAGGTTTTTCAACATACAATTTGTTGTCTTTCACCGTAAATAGTGAAGTTGGTGGAACAAGGAAGAACCGCCCAGTTAATTAACTTCAATTGGCGCCCTCAAAACCTAAGTCGAGGACGATTACGTCACAGTGGGTCAACTCTAGCGATAATTAACAATCTCAAGGGTATCTCTGATTAAACGGAGAGTTTGGATTTGATTTTAGTTAGTAGTTTAGGTTCAAATTGGTGCTTAAAACAGGATTGGGCGAATTGTTTTATTACTGAACAGTGACCGGGATTCATTGGGCCCTATAGCAGTACAATCATATGCGACAATTTACTCAACCTATGACATTTACTCATATTTCTGTCACCACGGCACATTACTACTCATAAATTCAATATTGCACATTCTAGCTTTGACTGTCCTTCAATATATATTTGACTTGCTCCTTTTCTCTTCGAATCGCTCGCGTTTGTATATACTTCTTTCGGGATAGTAAGTTTTCATCCGGGATTCAAATGTCCTTTTTCTTTGAAATTTACTGAGGTCAGAAGGTTGATGTTATTTCGGTCAACCATAATTTTTTCGATTCAATTACTTACTTGAACATACGTATCATCAAGCCGAGTCTCTCAAGGGGTGGGCAGAGAGAGTACAGTAGATGTTATGTTATTTTCCGTATCGCTAACGACGCGTTGTAAAACGTTTAATTATTTTATATTATACCATAAAAAAGTATTGTTGAAAAGTTGAATAGTATTCAGAGACATCAAAGTCATAAACAATACATTTGCAGACGGCCATAGCTCAGAGCGTGGTCAGACAGTATCTCTTAGCCATTGGTAGGAAGATATACCTATCTATACATATTGCCTGACTGTAGCGGACATCTGCGGCGGATAAACGGCCGCCAGAGCCAAAAGCAATTACTCAAGTGAACCTATACATGTCCCGAGATGCCTTATAGCACTAATAAGAGAAGCCTATGTAGTAAGGATTGACTTACTTAGGTACCTAGAAATTATTGGAATTTGTACATGTTGCTATCTCTTTGTATTGAAATTTCTAATAAATGTTTACTGATCCTTAGCGCCTAGAGATACTAACTATCATAAAATACTTAATAATGAGCCGTGGTGGCCGAGTGGTTCGAGCAGTTGCTTGCGACGCAAAGGTCGCAAGTTCGAATCCCGACTGTATACCAATGAGTTTTTCTAAACTTAAGTACAGTGAGTAGTCACACCACGAGCTTTACGGTGAAGGAAAACATCGAGAGGAAACCTGCATACGTCTGAGAAGAAATTCATAGACATATGTATAGTCATTCGTGCTTGAGTAACGGCGTTGGACTCGCCATCTGTCACGTTAGCTCCTAATATACCTCTGGCGGAAAGTGGGTGTGTGGGTATTACCCATACACCTCTGCCTACCCCTTCGGGGACCCTTGTGGGAAGGCGTGAGGATATTATTATTATTACTCTCTACTGCTCTCTCTTTGCCTCGAACTCGACTATGGATGACGGAGGCGCCACACCGCCAACTATCTTGCAGTGTGAGAACTCTATGCCGGAGATAAGCATAACCCAACGGGAGGTCCGGCGGGAGATGCTGTCTCTGGACGTCCATAAGTCGAGCGGGCCAGACGGTATTCCGGCAGTGGTGCTTAAGCAGTGTGCTCCTGAATTGTGTCCTGTTTTGACGCACCTATTCGCGCTTTCCTACTCCACCCAAAAAGTCCCAACTTCGTGGAAGACCGCCCACGTGCACCCAGTGCCCAAAAAGGGCGATAGATCAGACCCATCAAATTACAGGCCGATCGCCATCACCTCCCTCCTCTCTAAAATTATGGAGCGAGTGATTAACACACAACTCCTGCGATATCTAGAGGGTCACGGTTTGTTGAGTGACCAACAGTATGGCTTCCGCCATAGTCGCTCAACGGGTGACATTCTAGTATATCTCACGCACCGTTGGTCACTCGCCATTGAGAATCAAGGTGAGGCATTAGCTGTTAGCTTGGATGTGGCGAAAGCGTTCGATCGGGTCTGGCATCGCGGTCTTCTATCGAAGCTTCCATCCTACGGACTGCCAGAGGGATTATGCAAATGGGTCGCCAGCTTTCTGTCCAGCAGAAGCATAAGAGCCGTCGTCGACGGTAGCTGCTCCGAAAGCATGGACATTAATGCTGGAGTCCCGCAAGGCTCTGTGTTGTCCCCGACTCTGTTTCTTCTGCATATTAATGACATGCTTTCTATTGAAGGCATTCATTGCTATGCGGACGACAGCACTGGGGACACTTACTACACAGGCCGTGCTAATCTCCCTCGTTCCACTGTGGAGGAAAGTCGCGAACGACTTGTGTCTGAAATCGAGAGTACACTTCGCAGTGTCTCCGATTGGGGTCGACTAAACCTAGTCCACTTCAACCCCACTAAGACACAAGTGTGTGCGTTCACTGCTAAAAAAACTCCATTCGCTGTGGCTCCACAATTCCAGAACGCTCCCCTGAACATCTCGGAGAGCATTAGGATCCTTGGGGTCGATATTTCTGGCGACGTTCAGTTCCGTGGTCATTTAGAGGACAAGGCTAAGCTGGCGTCGAGGAAGCTCGGTGTGCTCAACAGAGCTAAGCAGTACTTCACATCTTCACAAAGGCTGCAACTTTATAAGTCGCAAGTTCGGCCACATATGGATTACTGCTGCCACCTGTGGGCTGGAGCCCCTGGATACCAGCTAGGGCCTTTTGACGCGGTTCAGAAACGCGCCGCTAGAATTGTCGATGATCCTTTGCTCACAAGCGGCTTGGAATCACTAAGTCTGAGGAGAGACTTTACCTCCCTGTGTGTGTTCTACCGCTTGTATAACGGGGAGTGTTCAGCAGAATTGTTCGACATGATGCCCACTTCCACCTTCTACCACCGCACCTCTCGCCATCGACGGGGAATTCATCCCCATACTTTGGAACCACAAAGGTCTCGCACTGTGCGCTTCCAAAGGAGTTTTCTTCCGCGAACGCTCAGGCTGTGGAATGAGCTCCCCGTTGAGGTTTTCCCTGGAGAGTACAGCATGGAGTTCTTCAAGGGTGTGAAAAGATTCCTGCAGGGTCGGCAACGCGCGAGTGATACCCCTGGTGTTGCAAGCGTCCATAGGCGGCGGTAACCGCTTACCATCAGGCGGACCGCATGCTTGTTTGCCACCCAAGTGGTATAAAAAAAAAAAATAAAAAAAAAAAATTACCTAATAATGAAAAAAAAAGTACAGTTATTAGTCATACCACGAGCTTTACGGTGAAGGAAAACATCGAGCTTACGTCTGAGAAGCAATATCAAAGGCATATGTATAGTCGTGCTTGAGTAACGGTGACGGACTCGCCATCTGTCACATTGGCGCCTAAAATATATCTCTATACACCTTTGCATACACCCTTGTGGGAAGGCGTGAGGAAAAAAATTACATACGCACTAGTCGCCTACGATTTTCCAACGTTCTCCTCAATTTCTCCTTTCTTTTTTTCCATATCATAGTACCACCCTTGGGATATCTCTATACCAACAAAAATATTTTTTGTTGGTAAGGAGGTTATCATCGAAATCGGTTCATAGACGACGAAGTTATCCGCGAACAGACAACGTCAAAACGAAATCGACACAACGTACCTATGTTGATTTCCTCTGATTGAGTCAATGGGAATCTTGAAGTCGGAGGTTACGTTTTTTGTGCTGATATAGTACACAGGATCCCTCGACATTAGGATGGAAACGAGGACTTTACTTTTTCGTTCCTAAGTCATTTGTTTCTTTGCTCACATGACGTATTTCGCAACATTCGGCGTCACTAATGACCTAAGTAGTAACTTCTGGTTTACAAAATCTTTTGTTCCTCGAAAATCAAGATCACATTTATCACTATCGCAACATTCCGCATCGTACAAGTGCAATGAACCAACGGCCCTATCCGGCCCGGCTGCGGATCGGCAATATATAGCATGTCAGTGACAGTGCAAGCAATGGACCGCGAACCATATCGCCGGCCCCAATCCAACATTGGAAAAATGTATTACACTGCCTTTTATTTATAGGGCTGTCACCGTTAAACCAAAAAAATAATGATTAAATAAAAAAATATTATATTCACATTTTGCCTCCATTCACTTATTTTTACGCTTTCCGCAACAGTCGCTGAAGGAATAAGTAGAGCTGTGATACGCGCAAAAATAGCTCCAAATATAGCTACAGAGAGATAATATGTATGCATATGTAATCATTAATAATCATAATCATTTATTTTTTGCAAAAAACATGGTATAAACAGGTGTTAATTAATAATGTCGAACATTCATGTTTTGCTGAGCCCTCAGCTTGCAAATTCAGTGTTCAAAAATTCCCCAAACTATAAAAGCCATTTTTACTCAACCTGTAGGAACCAACGTGATGATGGCTTATTTGGTAAGTTTTCTTTCATTGTAAATCTCGTGGAATGATAAATAACTACTAGCTATTTAAGTTTAGAAAAAACTCATTGGTAAGGACCACCGGCCTGAAACACCAGTATATTTGCCATATATATATACCTGCCATGCCAATCTCTGCATCACCCAAAGGTTGACTGGTAGAGAATGCCCGAAATAACGTACCCATTCTTGAGTATCTAATCGATTGCCTTTGAATCTTTATCACTATAAATTCCCATAAATCCACCATTATCATTTCGTATTTCCTTAAGGGTACATAATTCTGCACGATATTCGGAAAAATAGTAAAGTATTAAAGTGTTTTCTACATGTTGAATGCTTTCCGAGATAGCACATTCAAGAGCCCATGCCTCGGGAACCTGGCCGATGTGTTGAAGACAGGGTATTCAGACATTTTTACATATATAGTATAGTAGTAGAGTTGTAAAGATATTTATTTATATGGAAATGCAATCCTCAAATTACACCATTTGTGATACTGATTCGTCAATTTTTTGTTTAACTTTTCCTGGGAAATATCCTATGCTTACCCAGCTAGGATTTTATTTCCGTGCAAAATTTAACTAATACTGTTTGGTTGTTTTTGCTGAAAAAGAAACAAAAACCCTCACGAACTTTGCATTGCTCGGATGACGGATCACGGTAGGATGACAGATCAGTGTTGCTTTTTGTTGTTTTATATATTGTATAACATACATATATACATATCAGATACGCAGGTTTTAATGCAGTTTTCAGCCATAGATAGAGCGATTCAAAATGAAGGTTTATTTATATGTATAATTCTTGATTTTACTTACGTTATATTATATAATCTGAATTTCATATACCATTTGAATGCTACATGTTCACTGATTTATAAAGGCTATTTTAATTGCAAAGAAGATTGCATTCACGGGCTCTTACTCTATTACGAGAGAGATCAAATTAATGTTTTACGGAATTGTATATCTTAAAAAGACCGATAAAATAGGCCGCGATGGTATTTATCTCTAAAGGATAACCTACAGCAACCATTTTTATCTTTAACATATAATTAGTATCATCAACTCTATATTGCACGTCGTTTATAAATGATCAAATTATTACACGCTAGTTTCAATATTCCAATCGCATTACATCCTTAGTACAGCATCCTCCCGACGTTCTCAAAGACCCTCACTATAACCGCCTGTTTTATCTAATTTCTCGCCTCGAGCGAAATGCTAGTCAGCGGTTTTCTTCCTGAAGGTTCGTACAAATTTATCGATAGATTTTCTCACAAATTTGCTCTATTTTGTCGATAGATTCTGCCGTTTTGGCAAACAAAGCTTAATATGTTATCTACATTATTGAATGTAGACTTTAAAGACATACGGAACAAATTGGCCCTTTATCTATATTTGTGGCTTTACGAAATGAAATGTATCCATTATTCATAACTGTGTCGCTACAGCATAATTTCAAGCGAAGTTAAGGCAAAAAGAATTCAACTCAGAATGCATTTTTTACAGCTTCCTTTCATTGTGTCCTATCATACTTTTGAGCAACTACCCTAAATACTGAGATTCCCAGTATAACATACTAATAATAATTGTATTGAAAATTATAAAAATAAAATCTTTGGCTATTCCTCAAATTATTTGTGAGTGTTACAACACAATTAGCTACACATAATATGAGAAAACGTCCTTATGTTATACTATTAGAATATTTCATACGAATTTATCAGCCAAATGCTGTTTCACATACCTACCTATATTTTGTCCCCGAAGATACACCGGATGCGATAGTCCCGGACTTCCTTGCGTCACCTCCACATGTAGTACCGAATCCCCCAAGACATTTGCCGCTATCTGCCTAGAAACTGCCATTGCTGCCAACTTATTGAAAATTAATGTCACGCCCGTTCAAACTTCGTAGCGTCAAGTAATTTTGCACCTTAACAAGGGGGGGTGGCTTAACACTTTTTAATGTTAGATGACAAAGAGCGATAGTTCAAAGATAAGTTTGTTTTCCAAAATAAAAAAGTAACTTTGATTGGGGTCAATAATCTAACGAAGGTTTATGGCAGTTTTCATGAAGTATTTAAATTTAGCCATAAGTTAAAAATAATTAATGTGTCCATAATAATAATTGTAAATTACTAGTTAACGGTAACGTTGACTCGCCATCTGTCACGGCGAGTCAACGTTACCGTTATCGCCGTTTCTAAATAAAAAATATACACACGTCTTTGAATCAAACACGCATTCTACATGCAAGTTTTCTCTCGACGTTTACCTGTGGTGGAGGACTTATCAGTTCAGTAAAACTCATTGGTGAAATCGAGTTTCGAACCTGCAGACTTTGTGCTACAGGCGACTTTGTGTTACAGGCAACTTCGTAAGCACTAAGACCTAAGTAAGCTGACGATATTGGAAACAAAAACTCAGTGAAATTTCTTATACCCAAAACAAGCTAAAATAGCAAAAACATCTCTAGGCTTATTTTTATTAGAACGTGAGCTAACGATACCGAAATTTTTTCAACGGCTAATAGTTCACTTAGCAAACCTGTTGCCATCGACGTTTACGTTCAGGGGATCGGAAGCTTGGGAACTACGCCAAATGGCAGCGTTGTACGTTTACAAATAACCCTTGTGATTTTGTTAAATGGTTGAGTGTTACTGTTTTCTATTTAAGTAACGTTGCTATGCAGGGACTTATATTAAACTTTTGATGAGCATTAAATGTATGCTAAAGGTATGTTAATTGGGGCTTTTGTACCTGTAAGTTATGAGTATTAATTATATACAACCATATTATTGCTAATCAACAGTACTTTATACGAAGCATACATTACCACTAGCGGAAAATTAAGCTTTAAAAAAAACATATGACAACCTATCATAGAAGCTAGGAACGGCGCTCAAATTTCTCTGCCTACCCCATAAGGGACAAGATATCTACGTCAAGCTTTGAGATCAAAGAGTAATTTGAAATATTTTCCAGATGCCACAGCGACAGATGTGGACGTCCGGCTAACGGCACCCAGTTGGGTAGCCCGAGGCGGGTCAGCAACCTTGCGCTGCCTGCACCAGGTGCCCCCGCAACTACTCTACAAGGTGGAGTTCCTTCGAACGGAAGCTAAGCTACTACAGTATGTGCGGGAGCGGGTCCCCCCATTTACTAACTACAGCTTCCCAGGAGGAAGAGTCAACGTGAGTCTTTCAAAATATTAAACGAACAACATTTTTCGAAACTAGGTAAATCATTGAAATATTTTAATTAATATTCCAAGATACGTGTCAAGAAAATAAATTCATCATGCAAATCGATATCATCGGTTTGACCATTTCCTATTTTCAAATCCTCTTCCTCACATGATGATGATTCCCAGGATAAAGTATCATGTAATGACATTTTATATTATTTTATTTTATTAACAACTGGTAATCCGATGCTTAATCGTTAAAATAAATACCTAGCGTGCATGATCTAGTTTCACAAAACGACACAGAATACGGGAAGTGAGTTCGAGTGAGTTCCAACAGCATCTATCATCAGCCACTCGCATAGCGCCACCTGGGATTACGTCTAGGAATGGGAGATTAAGTCCACGGACCGTAACATCAGTTGTAAATACAAGATAGTCCACTTAGTTTGAAGCTACATTTGAGCATTTTGGAGGTACTTCCATGGGTTGTTATAATGTATTATTAAAAATAAGAATAATACCCTCAAACTTTCCCAGAAGGGGTAGGTAGAGGTGTATAGTTAGTAGTAGTAGGGATAGTTTTAGGTGCCAGAAGGAGAGTCGATTACCGTTACTCAAGCACGATTGTAGATACGCTTTTGAATTGTATCTCAAATGCATGCAGGTTTCCTCTCCATGTTTTCCTCCACCGTAAAGCTCGTGGCAATCACTGTACTTAAATTCGGAAATACTCATTGGTACTGTCGAGATTCGAAGTTGCAATCTTTGTGTTGCAGACAACTACTCGAACCACTCGGTCACCAAGGCTCTTTATTCTTATTGGTTTTTATTATGTTGTATGAATAATAATAATAATATATCCTCACGCCTTCCCACAAGGGTCGCCAAAGGGGTCGCCATTTATAGGTAATACCCACACACCTACTTTCCGCCAGAGGTATATTAGGTGCCAACGTGACAGATGGCGAGTCCAACTATCCATGTTTTATGAATATTATATTAAAATGAAATTCAAAAATACAATTATACACAGAACGAAAAACTTATCCATTAGAGTAAACTAATCTGGCAGTGAAGAAATCGATGAACATATTTTTACAATCCAGGTTTACCTTTATATGGGCCGTCTTTTGTGAGATTTCCCTGACAATAGATACTTAAGAACAACCAAAAAGCAACACACGCTTATGTTAATACGCAAGAAGTTTTGTTATTTTACTTACGTTCTTGACTTTGTTCCTGTGTTTCGTTCATTTGTCGAAAAGAAGTTGTCGAAAGAAAAGAATGTGGCGAAATCAAATATGAAGTGTTAAAATTGTGACATTAAAGGAAGTTTTAAAAATTCTGGCTTACATAATATACTTCTCATTCGAAAAATCTAAACACATACATACATACATATCCTCACGCCTTCGCACAAGGGTCCCCGAAGGGGTAGGCAGAGGTGTATAGGTAATACCCACACACCCACTTTCCGCCAGAGGTATATTAGGTGCCAACGTGACAGATGGCGAGTCCATCGCCGTTACTCAAGCACGACTATACATACGCTTTGAATTTCTTCTCAGACGTATGCAGGTTTCCTCTCGATGTTTTCCTTCACCGTAAAGCTCGTGGTGTGACTAATCACTGTACTTAAGTTCAGAAAAACTCATTGGTACAGTCGGGATTCGAACTTGCGACCTTTGCGTCGCAGGCAACTGCTCGAACCACTCGGCCACCACGGCTAATCTAAACACCTAGTGAATAATATGAGCTAGTTCCTATATTATCCACTATTAAACGATATTTGACGTATATTCCTAAATATACACATTTTTCTGATAATCCTTACAAAACATAAACTTTTTTTTTTTATACAACAAGAGTGGCAAACAAGCATACGGCCCACCTGATGGGAAACGGTTACCGTAGCCTATTTACGCTCACGATACCGAAGTATCACTTGCACGTTGCCACTCTGTGTTCGGAGAGTTATAGTGTGTTGGCCGCATTATGGGTTTAATCCCTCTGCTTTCAACACAATGTAACAATACCCCCAAGGAGCTCATTACCTTATTCACCACGAAGGAACACAACACAAAAAAATGTGTTATTTGGCTACGGACTTCTATAAGGTGGAGGTCCTGCACCAGTCGGGCAGCTCCAAATTCGAACGGGAAACCCGTTATGCCCTACCTCTCTTGCAAGGTGTTTAGATTTTTCTGATGAGGTGTAAATATTACGCCACATTTTTTTTTACATCAATTTCCACACTGCGCTAGTTCATACAAAAATATATATATATAACAGATACTTTTATAAATACATGATAATTTGTACAAATATAAAAATAACCACGCTTAATAAATCAAAATGAGTATTCATGTGAGATTGACAGATTCCAAATTCAAATGCAATAGTATTGTTTTTTAATGTGTTTCTTGTGATGAGTACGAGTATTTGTATGTATATATCTATCTATATAACTATATGTCGTTACCTAGTTACCATAGTACAAGCTTTGCTTCATTTGGAACTATGTCAATTTGTGTGGAATCTAGGACAATTACACAGAAATTGAGTTATTGATTTATTAAAATAAAAACGAACCTTGTCACATTAACTCGAGTAACAGAATTCCTTCATACAACTTAAGTCATTGTTGCAGATGTCTCTGTCGACGGAGAATTCGATTACAATAGAGAATCTGGACCCGTCCGCATCCGGACAGTACTGGTGCGAGGTGTCCCTAGAGACGCCAATTTTCACTGCAGCTTCACTCCCGCATCAACTTACTGTAGTCTGTAAGTGTAGAAATTGGTTGTATGCTTTATTCTGTAAGTCTAGAGAGGATTAGCCTACCTGCCTGCCTGCCCCGCTAGGGTTTTATACGGCGAAAAGTAGGTGGGTGAGTACTACCTACACATATCTGTCTACCCCTCCGGAGCCCTTGTCGGAAGGCATAAAGAAAGTCAGAGAAAGTAAAGAAGTCATACTACGAGCTTTACGGTGAAGGAAAACATGGAGAGGAAACCTGCATACGTCTGAGAAACAATTCAAAGGTGATGTATAGTCGTGATTGAGAACGGCGATGGACTCGCCATCTGTCACGTGCGCACAATATATCTCTGGCGGAAAGTGGGTGTGTGGGTACTACTTATACACCTTTGCCTACCCCTTCGGAGACCCTTGTGGGAAGGCGTGAGGATATACAAATATAAATATAGTATAGCCGTGGGGGCCGAGTGGTTCGAGATGCCTACAATACAAAAAGAGGAGATCTGCATACGTCTGAGAAGACATTAAGGGGCGCATTACTGTGCTTCAGAAACACGCCATCTGTCACTCACTACCACCTCTGCCTACCACTCCGTGAACCCTTGTAGAAACTCGTGAAAATATCATTCCAGCCATTTTTATAAAACCCAACCCACTTACTACTTAGTCATAAATATAAATTGTTCAATCTAGCAACGTTTCATAAATTATAGCTTTTATGAAGCACTGGGAAAACTAGATTGCGTAGTTCCAGGAAGCCGGCATTATATAGACCTACTTAGTACGCAAGGAACCGTTCATTTTACGACTGCATTTCTTTGATGTTTTATCTCTTTGCCTAGATGTTATTTGTGTAGAAGTAAATTATAAGACAGAAATTGTCGGTAAGTACCTACTAGTTCCCTCTGAATACTTCATCACGAAGTTATTGCAACGGCTGCGACGCAAACGAAGTTTTACTGTTTATTATTTCCTACAAACTCTCATAGAAAACTATTTCCATCGTAATAATAGTGGTGTTGGACTAGAACTAAATACTTTTGGCATTGAAAGCATATTAATTATTTATTAGCCGCATATTTCATATATATCCACGGCACATTTCACGGTGCTTCAAATTGTATTACTTATAACGTACGTTATCAATTTCCAAAAGCACTAGTTGTAATTTTACAGTTGTTTTTTTAGTTGTATAAGAATCCCCAATCACCCGACAGCAATCCCCCTAGGATTGCTGTCCATCAAAGAAAATAAGGACATTTTAATTAACATGATATAAACATATGTTTTAAATAAAATACTGTTATACCTACTTTCTTCTTACCTTCTACATAGCCTTTCGAGGATTATTAGATAAAATGTTTTTTCACTAGACGCTCAGAAGCACCCGCCCATTATAACATTCGGCAAGCCCGATGCGGTAGTGGGTGGTCTACTGAGAGCCAACTGCACCAGCGCACCGGCGGCGCCAGCGCCCAAACTCACCTGGTATATTGAAAACGAAAAGGTACCTACGCTATTGGTTTAAATTTCGAACAGTGTGGCAATACACTGTTCTAATACCATGACTCACATTTTGTCCATCTAAGAAATATTAAAATATTACTATCTATATATTTAAATTAATGTTCGTCTGTATGTCCTTTATAGAATCGTAAACGGCTGGATCGATTTAAATGAAATTTTCTGTTTCTTTAGATGGATTCGAAAATGGTTTAGATTCTCAATTGGACCCGATTTATTGGCTCTGCGATCGTGTTATAGCAACTTTTATTTTTTCACCCAAGTAGAGCTGGGCGGGACATATAGTTCCTAATAAATAAACAAGTCATCTATCAACTGGAGATTATTCCAGTCGGCCCACTTTAATCTTAAATAAAAGTATTTTATGCCTCAAAATATGTATGGAATGTGTATGTAAAAATATGCTTTACGAATTAAAATTCATAAATTATAATAATGGATGTCTCTCATACAAAAATTTCCTATACAGGTCCCGAAAGACTCAGTAAAGTACTTTTCATACCGAGTATCGAGTTCAACTCGAACAAAGGGAGGTGGGTATCGACACAGGAAGCATCAACATCGCTACATTGCGCCTGAGTTGAACTTCACTGCCAAATATTGGGCTCTAGTGAGCGAGACGACAGCTGCACCCATAAATCTCACAAAGCATCACAAGTGCACGTTGAGGGACCACCAAACCGAAGAGATGGCCAAGGTTGGTAGACCTTTATAAAAAAATCTGTAATGAAACATATCCAATGTGTCAATTACGAATAATTTGATTTCATTGGTAGGTGTTATCTGGAATACAACATCGTATCTATTAATCCAGCTTATAATTTATCTTTGTGCCAAATTTCATCCAATTCCGTTCAGCCGCCATGACGTGATTGAGTAATAAACATCTTCATAAACTTTCGTATTTATAATGTTAGTAGGATCTATATGAGGTATCCATCAAATTAATAATTCTTATTTAAAATAAATATAGTCAATTTCTACAGTCTTCTTTCTTATATATTCCTGCTATGTTTTGCTGTCATAAGTCTTGTAAATATGTTAATTCAAAATATTCATAATACTTTTTTTTAGATCGTGTCCTAGAGAAGTTTATAACTTAGCTTAACCAAGCCAGTAGTTTATAGGGTGACAAATTCTTTGGGTGCTTTATTGCTTAAAAGTATTTTTTTCAATATTATTATAAATTCCATCTCTCTGGGTATTTCTTATAAAATGCGTGGGATTTATACTGTAAAAATAAATTTGACAAACAGTCTAGAACTACCAGTTGGATGTGATATTATTTTTGCATTTGTTAGTAAAATGCTTAATGAGATATTCAACATTAGCTTCACGCTACTCTCTAACTAACTGAGCACAATCAAGTGAGAATGAATATGAGAGAGAACGCTAAGAGGAAATGAAATTGTAGCTCGGGAAAGCAATGAAATGCGATGCGACGCGGTGGGACGTATGACATATACTTGAATTGATGAGTATCAGTTTTTTTTTTATACGACTTGGGTGGCATACAAGCATGCGGTCTGCTTGATGGTAAGCGGTTGCCGCCGCCTATGGACGCTTGCAACACCAGGGGCATCACTCGCGTGTTGCCGACCCTGTAGGAATCTTTTCACACCCTTCTCCAGAACTCCATGCTGTACTCTCCAGGGAAAACCTCAACGGGGAGTTCATTCCACCGATCCGATTTCTTTTGAATTAAAAGGCGAACGAAGTGCCTACTGGCGAACTACATATAATAACTGTATAGTTAATACAGAGCGCGTACTAACTCTCTAACACTTCAAGTTCGTAATAGTAAAAGTTGTTTGAGAGAGTTATGACTAACTATGTTATTTCTTATCTCGGTAAACAATTTTTATGCTGAAGAGACGCGTTCTTTGCTCCAGTTAGGTAGCACTGTTACCTAACTTATCGTTTGATAATTCAATATTCGGGGTCACCCTTTCATCACTGAACGAATGATGGATGGGATCATTGGCCTTTTTATCCCTGGGTGTTTTGTTGCGTACCCTTAAAAGCCTTTGTCCATCGCAGTAGTTTGAATTGTTTGGTATCACAAATGAAATGTTTGGAATTCCATCTAAAATAATAAAAATAGTAGCTGGCATAAGTCAGGCTTGTGTTATCGCTTTAATGAAAATGTAGTTATTTTAATCCTTTTATTTTTTATGTATAATAATACAAAATATCACGTTACGTTACGAAATTTGTTGAATATTTTATATTATTATAGAAAAATCAATAACCGTTTGTTGTAAACCGTTTGTTTGTTGTACACATAAAGTCGAGAATTGCACGATCTATTCTGCAGGTTTTTTTTAGTTTTTTTTTTTATAAGACATCGGTGGTAAACAAGCGGTAGCGCCGGTGGTAAGCGGTTACCGCCGCCTATGGACACTTGCAACACCAGGGGTATCACTCGCGAATTGCCGACCCTGCAGGAATACTACAAGGACGATCTACCATCCTTGTAGTATCAACAAAAAAAAAAAATTGCAGGACACATACAAGTGTCATTATTGACATAACGCCCAGCCGCACTGTCATGTAGATAGATATGTACGTACTGGTAAACGCATACGTAGGTAGACGCAACTGAAAAAATACAGTCGAATTGAGAACCTCTTCCTTTTTTTAAAAAGTTAAGAAGTAAGGAAATCGACAAATCCGACACAAAATCATTTTGTTTTATTCTATTCCTTACAAGAATAATTCAATGTAATCGAGTGAAACTGGATTATTTATTTAAATTAGGGTACAATCGAATTGGATTGATTCTCCTTCATCGCACTGTCAGCCTTCGCTGGCATGTTTTCCTTTAATTTTATCCTTTGCTTACATTTGCAACAATTGTATTCTGTATTCCGTGACAAGTGCGTGCGTTTTTAACGAAACATATATTATCCATAATATGTTTCGTATATTTTATTTCATTATTAAAATTAAATTACCGACGAAATAAATCCCTAAATCCAATGATCAAACTTCCCATTGCAGTAGTCTTAAAATGTATCGGGTAAAGGAAGAGGCTATTGCTTAGCATTAAATCAACAAGGATAGTCGTAAAAGTAGAAGTCCCACAACCCTTGGTTACATACTACTAACCCTTCGATGATCCTTGTGGGAAAGCTAGAAGATGAATGTCTTTCAATTCGTAAATCAAAATTCCACCGTAGATGCAAGAAAGGCCACGAACTCCCGCTGTCGTACCTATCTCCCTATGGGTATCGATTGCGGAACTGCATGTACCAGCACATGGGAAGCTACAACTGGCTTGTATAGCGACCATTCCAGACGAAGTGGGGCCAGGAGAGAAATATGCGGATATGAAGAAGCAAACTGTTACAGGTGAGTTATATCACTAACATAGCAAAGTGACCTTAAGATAATATAGCATTCAAACGCGAGCACTTAAAATAACTAGGAAAGAATGCCCTTGACATAATTCATGATTTCACTTGCCTAAACATAGTTAAGGTACTCGACTTACCATGATTTTGGTTTATTATTAGTCTATGGTGGATACTGTTTTTTATTTATTTATTTCACACAAACATCGGCTATTTGAATGTCAATGGCCATGCATGGCATTGAATTGATCCTCTTGTACAGAGTTAACATATTATATGTAAGATTTAAAGAAGACGTTAAAGAAGGAAACCGGGGAGCTTGTTTCATCGTTACTTCACCTGACAGGTTATTTTTTCTTGGAAACGTTCAAGCTATTACTACAATTATATTGTCTGTATTAAGATTTTGAATATCCAGTGTTGAGGTAAAGTTTAGCTGTAGGTATCTCTTGCTACTAAAATATTTCATATTTAAAGTTTTAGAATGCAAAACATGACAACATATAGTTATATTGTTGGCAACGCCCTTATAGTCGACATTATTGCGTATAAATTGCGT
>JACCPG010004598.1:0-65875 GCA_016069955.1 Drepana arcuata | reverse complement strand
GAGTAACGGCGATGGACTCGCCATCTGTCACGTTGGCACCTAATAAACCTCTGGCGGAAAGTGGGTGTGTGGGAATTACCTGTACACCTCTGCCTACCCCTTCGGGGACCCTTGTGGGAAGGCGTGAGGATATATTATTATTATTAAAACATCGACAGGAATCCTGCAAACGTTATAAATGAAATTCTGAGACGTATGTATAGTCGTGGTTTAGAAACGGTAACACGGCAATGGGAAGACGTGAAGATATATATATATATATATAATTGCATACAGTCTACCTGTATACCTGTAATCCCTAAAGTATCACTCGTGCGTTGCAGATCTCTGCTTGGACGGAGTCACCGTGGTAAGAGAAGTGAAGTGAAGCTTTACTTGGCTTAACAATATGATTAAGATATAACCTCAAATATGTGTTTCATTTCATACAGCCTGGGGCCGGAATACGCTGTTTATATTTTAACTAGTAGAAAAGGGAATTGTTTATTCAATTATAGACGTCATTTATACAGATATCATTTCAAGTCATCGTCATAGTAAGTTACATGTTGTGTATAAGAAAAATATTAAAAAGTTGCACGTAAATAAATGAACCATTAGCTGTGACCCATGGTTGTATCCATGTAAAATTTTAATGACTTATAATTATTGTATTACTAGAAAGACTAATATAAAACTTATTATATGTGCTAATCCAGCAAATAATTCATCTTTGTGTGAAATCCAATGTCGTACTCGTAAGTAGCTTGCGTGAAAGAGGAACCGCTTTCGTTTTTTATTAGTAGGAGAGGATTACCAATGGCAGATAATATCCTTGACTGTAAATTTCGTGACTACAAAGTGAAAAACGTTACATTTCAGGTGAAAATAACTTGTGAGTTTTTTTTACAAAAATAAGTCGAAGGAAAAACATATGCAGGATAAATTCAAATCCTCACAAAACCGAAACACGTCCGCAAAGACGCTCGCATCGCAAATCGCTATGCAGCGTAAAGAAAAGCAATCGACTAGTCAAAGCTCGCTGAAAGCAAACACCAAATTGCTCGCTAACTTGAGATTACACAGTGCGACCCGCCCTCCCCACCCTTCGCTCTCGTCTTACCTAAGTGTTGGAAAAACTAACGAAACTTGACCGTGTGCCGCTCTTAGTGGGTTTGTCAGATGTCATCTCGGTCTCGGGTTTTAGGGACGATCGATTGCTGTTGTTTTCCCGAGATGTAGTGTTGAATTGTGGATAGATATTGGAGTTACCTATACAAATTGTTTAAGCAGTAGCTACATTTACATACATACATTTTTTTAAAACTTTCTTTGCAGCATAACGAAGTAAATATTTATTAATTTAAAATATTATATTATCAATAGCCACGTCAAAGATTTTTTTATACCTAATGGATGGCGAATAAAAAGATCAATTTGAATTTTAAAGCGAGTTTTACTAAGCATTATTCCCTATAAGGTCAGTCGGATTATGAAATATTGTTCAACAAAAACTCATGTGTTCTCAGAAGGGCACCAGACTACTAGAAGTCGCCGAGACTGCATCTATCACCCTTCTCGTGCTCTCGATAACAAGCCCTACAATGCCGTATATTAACATATTCATAGCAAATACCATTTGCCCATACACACTTCCGCTCACATTCCAATATCAAGCCCGCAACCGCAGTATCCGCGTGTCAGTTGTTAAGCAAATAGACAAATTATTGAACACGTTATAATCTCTAGATAGGTAATTGGAGTCTCCATAACACAATGTATACAGGTATATTGCTCGTAAATCAGTTAGTTTGCCGATGTGACGCACAGGACGGGCGATAAGATTGATGGGGCATTGGACTCTAAGCATAATGTATTACGCACACACTTACGAGTAGATCGCCGTCTGAACATGATGTCCTATTATTTGCAAGCGTATTTGTAATATATTGCATATTGGTAATTTTTTTTCCTCTGTACATATATTTTATTTCACTAGGCAACTAGTAATTTAACCAGCTGAGCACTGGTACCATCATATGAATAAAGAAACTTTACGTTTAAAAAATATTACTGCCTCTCCTAAGGAGCAAGGTAGAAAAGAAAATATTTGCATATTCCACGAAGCAAAGGCTTACAAAATGACTTTGTGGCGAAACAATGGGAAAATTATTCTAGATTACTTTTCAAAAGTGCAATATAATAACTATAATAATATTTGGGTTACTGACGAGATAAATAATATTAAAAATAATTATTCACAAGTAACACCTAACGGTTTTGCCCGCATGTAAATGGGAATTAGTAAGTGGTTATGAACAAATGAAGTAAGTTTCAGCAAATTTGATCTACAATATGGTAGTTAGGTATATCCTTTTAGATTTTTCTTAGTCCATGAACTATTTTATGGTGACAGGAGTAAGGTACTAATATTACACTAACCCACATACAATTACGCACGTATATAAATAATTGTACATTTATGAGCCGTAGTGGCCGACTGGTTCAAGTAATCTGCAACACAAAGATTGCAAGATCGAATCCCAACTGTCCCAATGAGTTTTCCTGAACTTAAATACAATGATTAGTCACACAACGAGCTTTGGTTGATGTAAAATATCCAGAGGAAACTTGCATACGTTTGAGAAGAAATTCAAAGGCGTATGTATAGTCGAGCTTGAGTAACGGTGATGGACTTGCATTCTGTCACGTTGGCCCCTAAAATATATCTCTAGTGGAATGTGGGTTTTTGAGACCCTTGTGGGAAGGTGTGAGGATATAATAATAATCAAAATAATCTTACTAATATTATAAACGTGAAAGTTTTAAAGTTTGGATGTTTGCGGTTCTTTCACGTCCAAACGGCTGAACCGATTTGGCTGAAAGTTGATATGGTGATAGCTTATACTTAGGAATAGGACATAGGCTACTTTTTTTATAATCCTGAAAAATTCAAAGACCTTATATTATAATGTATGATGCTATTTCACGTCATAGCGTCTGAATCGATTCTAGCAGGAAAATTTCCAAAGATACTTTTTCGAACTCCACGCGGGCGAAGCCGCGGGCTAGTAATGATTATTTCTAAAGGAGAAGAATAGAGCTTTATATTGCAAAATCAATATAGTTTTACTGGAAAGAAGAATTGTTTAAGCGAACGTCTACGCCAGAGAGGATGCACTCCAAGTATTTTTCAAGTAATTTGGATTCTATTCACAACAAGCGCTCGTCGAAAGGACCCGCCAAATGAACCGACGCGGCTGCATTATGCTGGCAGCTGGTAAAAGCATGAACACTCGTTGAAATTGCTAGAACGATTGAACGCGACCCTGGCCTATTTATTTTAATTGGATAATACTGTTGGTAATGCCTGTAATTTACTATGAATTGCCTGATACAAAATTACGGTATATATTATTTTTCGTAATGTCATAACCTTTATAGGTACTTGTAATAAGGGTATGCTTGTATAATATGTTCATGCTTTCTCACAAGGGTCTTTGAAAGAGACTATAGATAGGTACACATTATCACACCGAGTTTTCCGAAGACTGACTAACATTACTCTTTCGCTTCGTCCACATACATCAGTCTCTTCATACAGGCTCGCCGGTTTCGGATTTCATACACATAAATAGATATAACCGAAAACTGGACGACAACAAACATGTAATATTTATTTTATACTAGCTTTTGCCCGCGGCTTCGTCCGCGTGGAGTTCGAAAAATTTGCTTAGGTATTTTTCGTGTCCAAATGTAGCCTGTGTCATAAACCTAGGTATATACCAGTTTTGCCGTGAAAGAGCAACAAACACCCAAACTTACAAGTTTTTGCCTTTATAATATTAGTAAGATTGTATTATGAAAGAGATATCCTAACTGATTTTAAACGCCACATGAGCGCTAACAATACTCATGGTATTTACCATGAGTTACATTGTTTGAAAGAAATAGCTGAGCAGCAAAAGATACCCCTTTTATTACGCGACCGAGCGACTTACGCCTAGAGCTCTTGAAACCGTACTCATCGCAATAATACAGCACCAAAAAGGTTATAAAACTCCAGTCATGCAGCTTTGATTTTGAATAACCTTAGAGAACTACTACTATTCATATATTTATCTAGATAATAATAATAATAATAATATATCCTCACGCCTTCCCACAAGGGTCCCCGAAGGGGTAATAATTATCTAGATATGTAGCTATTTACTAGCTTTCTTACTCAGAATTAAAAATGAACTCGTAAAAGAAGAAAATATGAGTAAAAAAAATGCCCACACAACACATAAGGTGTTTAAGTGAATTAGAACCTTTCTGGAACCATTAAAGGCTCTACAGATTTCGTCAAGCCTTAAACCTTTTAACAATTTCTTTATTTAAAATATTTACCAGGGATGCTTTTTTTCTATTTGCAATATGTTATGTTCATGTCAAATACCTAATAGCGACATCTACACTGAAGGTAACAAACAGAATATTCACAACAATTTTTAATATCGCGTACGTGTAGAAATGTGTAGTAATATTCGCAATCTGGTGTTACTGGCGATAAGGATTAACTAGGGTTAATTAACTCCGAATTGGATGTAATAAATTGTAACGGGATGCCTTATGTATGTCCAATGGTAATGGCGTTTGCCTAGTCATTTACCTTCGGGTTTGATTAAGAATTAAACTGATTATATGAGCACATAACGTTATATAATTGAGATGTAAATCAACTGAAATCTGAAATATTTTTTGTTTGGCTCTTGCTATTGCAAACTATTTTAATTTTAAAATTATTTTAATAGATGATAGTAGAGTTTTTTTTATCAAAGTCATATTTAATTATATCATTTAAAAATACATGTAGGTAGCCATCTTTTAAGGCATGGATGGATGAACTGTTGTTATAGCTGTTAAAATAATAGCAGATTCAAACCCCGATTTATATACTGCTACATCACCTGCTTATGTGAGAAAAGAAATTTGCGATAAAGCCATTCGTCAAGTTGCGAAGTGCGTGTAAATTCACCTCTGCATACCCATCCAAGGCCTTTGGGCGTGAAGATATAAAAAACTTAGGAATTTACATTGTAAAACAATGCAAAATTTTAATATTCTGTTGACTCTATTTGGGTATCCACAAACTTTTTTCCAAAAATAAACATAAGGCGTCGAGATTCCCAAATAAATCCTAAACAAGCCAAAAGTGTCGCATAATTGTTAGCAAAGCGGGAACGCGGGGGAAATGCAAAAATATCCCGATATTGTGCGGGATAAATGTAAACAATCTGTATGCTAATCACGAGTGTCGCACGCGCACGATAGCGTCAGGACGGGTTTTGGCGGATTCGCAGTGGTTTCTTAATGTCGTTGGGACGCTCACACTTCTGTTTATCTTTGAATGTTTTTACGCGGACATAAACTTTGCAGTTTGTTTACAATGGACACATTTTGTTCGAGTTAGCTCGGTTTCAAGCGATACAAAGTTAGTGTAATTTGGTATTCATACTTTTACTTAGATGAATCAAGCCCAACTGCACTTACTGATTGAAACAAATACATAGGCTACAAATATTTTGAAATAATTTGTCCAAACTTTGCAAGCAATTTAAAGTTTAAATCTTGGAATGTTTTTGCCAAATTAATTTTGAGCATAATTTATTTTATTCCATCAAAACTGTTCGTCTCATCAATTATTCAGGTCTCGATGGCCGGACGTCTAAAAAGGTCCTGTTCTTTTGTAAGGCGCTTCTTACAAAGACCTGGAACTTATTATAATTTTATATGAAATGTAAAATAAATGCTCGAGATGGCAGAATACTGATGAGCATGAAAAGAAATACCTACACGGAATTTATTTGTCAAAGTAATATTTCTTTGTAGGAAAACCCGGATAATCGTTAATGCTCTGCCCCGGGCGAAATCCCTTGTATAGATTGCGGTATCACCATAAATAACTGCGTAACTGTTTTTATGGAGGAGAAAATTACTCTTTTCACTCACTGCCTTTTATATACTGAGAATTTTTTGTTTACGATTGGAATGTATTATAGATTGACGCGTTATAAAAACATCTTCGATAGATGAAGAAGTCACATTAAGAAGAAGTATGGCGTTAGCTCTCTGCTCTTTCTGTAATACCTTTTATTATATTTACTTTTAGCACGCGCATTTTCAGTTCGTTATTATCAAGAGTATTAGGTATGAGTCGCTCGATTTGCCGCCCCTCTAGACGTGCCGCCCGCGTGCGGTGCACGCCTTGCACGCCCGCTTACGGCGGCCCTGATCAAGAGGAAACTGAAAGTAGGACCTAATATTCGCAACAAGATTGAAAAATGTTTAACCAATTTATAAGAATATATGACTATGATTAATTATTGTTTATATTACTTTAACTATTCTTAAATACAAACTTAATTAATATATATAAAATAAAACAAATTGATAGATTTAATGATATCTCAGTTTCTTCTCTTGGCAGGTATTTTTTTCTTGGAAACGGTGGTAACTTTAGTTTATATTAAACATGTGACGTTCAATAAGTGTTCCCTGTGTCCCTTACGTTGAATAAAATATTTTGATTTGATTTTGATTTTGAAGTCGTTGAAGTATAGCGACACAAAATAAATCATACGTTGGTCTTAAGTATTTCTGTATTGTATCTTATGCCTAAATGCTTCTTAATTTTCACACAAATAAAATCTAACAGGTATCTTGTTTTAATATACAGTGTCCGATTTCTGAGCGAATATACCTGGAAAGCGATGTATTGGTTTGGCATTGAAATTTGACATCTAGTGAATCTCACACGCACAAGGTCTTTGGTTTTAAACTGACAGAACTGTTTAATCTCACATGCATATGTACATAACAGTAACAGTTACTCTCTTAACTCTTACCTCTTCCGCTTCATTTAAATTCGTCGGTCTATCCAAACATGCTCAGCTGTTAAATAATTATGATGAACCTTAAGCTTGTGAGTACAGGTATTTGTCATTTAGTTGTAGGTATTTTATTTCTTTGCTGTGCCGTATTAAGCTGTGGTGTGATGGTTCGAGTAGTTGCCAGCAACACTAATATTGTAAGTTCGAGTCCCGAGTGTACCAATTTATTTTTTCTTTCTGAACTTATGTTTAGTGATTGGTCACACCATGAGCTTTACGGTAATTATCGAGAGGAAATAATATACGTTGTTAATTTTTTTTCAAGAAATTGAATGACATATGTAGGTATTGTCATTTGTCACGCAGCGGGCTTGAGAAACAGTGTGCGACAAAAAAGTGAATGTGTGTTTATAAAATACTACCTAGTTACCTGCCCCATCGGAGACCCTTTTGAGAAAGCGTGGAGATATACTTCTTGAGAAAAAACACTATGTCAAGATAATGAAGATGCTGCATTGATAGCAGCTCAAATTGCGTCTGCTATGAACGCCGGGCAAATATCAGACGCATGTGCATAAATGAATGACATATGTATTGTCATTTGTCACGCAGCGGGCTTGAGAAACAGTGTGCGACAAAAAAGTGAATGTGTGTTTATAAAATACTACCTAGTTACCTGCCCCATCGGAGACCCTTTTGAGAAAGCGTGGAGATATACTTCTTGAGAAAAAACACTATGTCAAGATAATGAAGATGCTGCATTGATAGCAGCTCAAATTGCGTCTGCTATGAACGCCGGGCAAATTTCAGACGCATGTGCATACACCACATGCGGGTAACATGCGGGTTTGGAATTCCTATTTCCTTCAATTACAGCGTGCGAGCGGGCTAATATTTATACTGCGAGGAGCAATCAAAATCAATATCCATTCGGCTTGATATACTACCGCGTAATTTTCCAATCACCGTATATGAATCTGCTCCACGCAAAGTTCGGATGAAATATGTTGTTGTGATTGGCTTGTGTTTTTTTATATTTGGCTTTGTTTATTTCAGCTCAATGCTATATTATATGAAAATATTGTTTAACGTTAAATTATAAAATGCGCGTTTATTAGAGCAGTAAGATCAACGTCTTAATACATCTGTTATGGAATGTTAGCAGATTTTTCTTTTATATTCTTTCAACGTCAAATAAAAAAGTTGAACTTTTTTTTTTACATTTTGTGAAGATTTATATGTAATGTAAAAGCAGAGCAGAGCAAGAGCATAGTTTGAATACACTGAACAGAAAGAAGACATGTATACACCGACCCCAAAATGGGAACATGGTAGAAAACTGATTATATTAATTTTAACAAACAATTTAAATTCAATGGGCACAGAAATAATTTTGTAAACGACTCAGAATAATCAGAAACGCGAAGAGCGGTAATACGCAACGACATCTTTAAGACCAAGTAAATGGGAAGTAAGCATTTACATAGTTATTTTACTATGGTCACAAAACGATGAAGGGTAACATTCAATCTCCTCGATTCTGTTTCACTTTCAAATTTCAATTAACATAAACAATGAAATCAAATACACCATATTTTTTAAAGAAAATTCTTATCTAACTGTCATTCTACGCTCTATATTATGTTTCATCACGCCTTCCCACAAGAGTACCCGAAGGGATAGGAAAAGATAGAAAAAAAAATCATTGTACAGTCGGGATTTTGATCTTACAATATTTGTGTTGCATGTTTATATATTGATTTATGTGAAAACCTCTCATGTATCATTTGCTTGCGACTGAGATATAACTCAGTCATAACTCCGCGAAACTGATTGCTCCAGAGATTGTTCAGTTCCAAACAACAACTAGAGTGCATAATTATTGAAGTTAGCCTCGTTCTAGACTTGCTAACGTCCGTGTGCACATAATGCATTTAATACTTTCCCTGGTGTAAAGATGGGGATGGGCATGTTACGTTAATTTTGACATAAAAACGATGAGAAATGAATGATTGACGAAACAGATATAGCTATATATACCTAGTCTACGAAAGTGTTTATGCGAAAAGATCGCATAGTTACCTAGATCAAATCGTTGAAATATTTGAAGGATTGGCATGTCAAGAGTTCTCTTGTAGCCTGTAGATATCTGAATAATATTATAACACATGTATTGCTTAAACAACATATATATTGCTTGAACAATCGAATTATACACATTTTAATATAAATCACTTTATAATAGTGGGTTAATTTTGTTTGTAATGTGGGAAGTTAATTTCGTGTTCTATTCGGTGCTATTTATTTATATATTCATACCTTCCCAAGAGCGGTGTAAAATGATGAATGTGGATGAAGAACTGGCGCTCTACTCTCTCTGCCTACCACGTGTGGGACTAAGCGCGATGATAATATGATAATGGTGATGATATATAGGTTTCCAAATGGTAATGGATATGTCAACTAACTTGTATGTTTAAAAACTCACTAAAAAGCTCATAAATCTCAGCTTATAAATTTCGTGTAACATGAAAAATATATTCATCTTAGCTTACTTACCTAAGTACGTCAGAAATACAGTACGCGCCCGGCGTATTAAGAGATATAAAATAAGAATAATTTCATAAACGTACGGATGCGCATATTAGATGGCAAATATTATGAGAGAATGTTTGTAAGAATTTTTTACAGCTAACAAAGTCTCACGCGTTTATAAGTAGCATCATTTGTGTTAAATGAGCCAACATAGGCTGTTCATAATGGTATGCTGTTCCGTACACAACCGTGCACAATATTGGGCGTACCGAAGGGCGAAAAGAAATCATTCAAGTGTAAGTACGTTCTTTGCGCACGCAAACCTAATAAGGGGTTTCCAAGAATAATTCGTTTTCTTTCGTTAAGGTTTCTTCGTAACTTGAAGAATTGTTTGCAATGAGAGTTCGTTCGCCCGCGCCTTGGTAATTTTAGGTGCTTCCCTCAACACATTTTACGAATGATGAAGTATTTATTTTGTAACTTTAATTTACGTAATAAGATGGCATTTACGCAATAAATCACCATAACGATATTTTAGGACAGTGATGAATTACCCCGAGCTTCAAGGTGAAAGGAAACATCGAGCTGCTTAAATTTCAGAAAAAATCAAAGACGTACGTATATTCGGGCTTGAGAAACGGCAACGGTCTCGCTATCTGTCACGTTGTCACCTAAATATTCCTGCAGTCTCTTCTCTCTTTTAAAGTTCTCCTTGTGGGAAAATGTGAGAATATGAATGAAGAATATAGTTGTAAATTAGAAAATGAAATGTGAAATCACTCATTACTTAGTCAGTCATGCGGGGCACACAACTATCGTAAATCGACTCGCCCGATGCACTTTAGCTCATGAACCGCGTATTTGTGGTTCCCATTATCCGTTTGAGACCACAAATTGAAACTGTTAACGTTTGAAGTTAACCCACTATTTACTGCCGAATTGTCTAACTTCGACTTTTCGTTGCGAAGCTTACAGCAACATATATTGCATTTTGGTTTATAATAATAAAAATGTTTTGACAAATTTCTTACTACAAACATAAGTTACTTAGTTTGCTAGTACGAACCGCCCCGCTTAACAAATCCCCGTTTATTTCTTCAATTACTGTGTATTATATACCATCATGATTAATATATAGCTGATTAAACCACCGTGCTATAGATGTGGTTGGTTATTATAATCAGAGACATATTATCTTCAAGGCTTCTTGACATGAGACAAAATGCCCACGCCTATCTTCTACCACCGCACCTCTTGCCATCGACGGATTCATCCCCATACGTTGGAATCCCAAAGGTCGCACCGTCTGGTTCAAAGGTGTTTCTTTCGAACGCTCAGGCTATGAATTTAACTCCCCTATTTCCTCCTGTATTCCCTAGAAAGTACAGCAGTTCTCCGTGGAGATTTTCCAGAAGTGTGTAAAACACCTGCAGGATTCCTGAAGGGTTGGCAACACGTGAACGATACCCCTGGCCTTGCAAACGTTTATAAGCGGCGGTAACCGCTTACCATCAAGCGAGCCACATGCTTGTTTGCCACCTAAGTGGTAAAAAACTAAGAATATGTTAGCATCTCAATAAATGCGCAGTTCATATGCACCATTCAATATATATCTAATAAAATAATCCGACTCACGTTATGTCATTGATCCTATACTAAGATGAATCGTAATAACCATATACATATCAGCGACTAATAGATAAACGTGTATATAAGTTAAATGCAAAACACGTGAAGTCTGTGTAAAATACCCTTAAAGTGGCCGCGTGCGTATAAATAAAGCAGGTGTCTAGCTAATGAGGCTCGATGCTCATCCAGGACAGTCCCGTGGCTAATGAGATGAGATATTATGATCATCCGACTGTGCGACCCCTTTCGCGCCCCTACGTTTTACTTTGTCCGTTCACTATAAATAACCCATTGTGTATAATTCTTCTAACCCCCGTTATCTTTAGAAACCCTTTTAATGCTTTACTAAAAAAATGCGAAATGTTGGTTAAGCCTGATGTAACCTGATACCTGTAGAGTAAAAAATTAAAAGGAAATGAACATAAAGTTATTCCGAATATTATAAAAGATGGTCAAAACTGGTGGTCAAAGTAGACTCAAGTAGTCAATGGCAAAATATCGTGACGTAGGCAATTAAATATAACACAGATAATAAAAAGGATGTTAGCAAACCCTGTCTACTATACTACCCCTTTCAGGACTCTATGGTGGCGTGAGGATGCTTAAATTCAAAAGGCAGCTGCCCACACTGTCTTCGGAAATGTTATAATTTTACAGTCTGAATTACTTCGCTTACTTTTCGCTTGCTCCATGGTATAGAAGATCATAGCTTTTATGCCTCTTATTACGGGAAGAGTTGTGTTCCAGCTGCTGGAAAAACCGGGTTTTGACCTTTATATCAGCATAACAGCAATCAGCGAGAGATAAAGATAATATCTTTGTAAATTTTTTCACTCTTTACTCACTTTGCCTCATTTCATTTTGTGATTTCATCATCATATCACACACATGGGATAGACAGAGAGAGTAGATCGTCAGTACTTTCTAGACTTAGACATCTCATTTGCTTCTTCCACCAGGCTCTTCAGAACATGCTTGCTGATGTCGACTATTTTGATTTCTTTTACTCCTGACGTTCCCATCCATGAGTATAAATTTAATTAATGTGTAGAAATGTATTTTCTATTATTTATATTATATATAAATCTTGAAATTGATACAATATTCTTCATATTTATCTATTGCATTACCGTATAATCTTGATTTATTCTAAGCCACGTTTTTAATTAATTTCTCGTTTGCTTGCCTCCATGGGTTGTATAGTGCAAATAATCTGTAGCCACCACACGTACTCATAACGTCTGGTAATAGCAAAATATCGTTCATTGTGTTGCCAGTCTATGAACTAGGTACAACGCACGTGACAAATTGACTGGACGTTACGCCGGCGTTTTTATAACTTTGACTGAAGGTATTGTATGGTACCAAGATTGGTTTGTTTTTTATTTTATCAAATAATTATGTTCTTTATTGTCATATTAGGTAATAAAGTTTTGTTGATCAGATTATAGAGTTATTGAAATAGTTTGTTAATAAAATAGATTGGTTCATTGGTAAATTTTAATATAAAATAAATTATAATTTGTATTAAAATAAAAATTTATTTAAAATAGTCGAAATCGCTTTAGATGAATTAGACATCTGATATTTGAACAAATGGATTTCAAATTCAAGTCTTATCTTGTGTGCCTACCCAATGCGTGCGGCTGGAGTATTTGATTGCACGCATACACAGGATTACACAGACACATACATAAGATTCCACGAATGGCAGAAATGTAAAACAAAATCCAATTAAGAGAGGTAGGGCATAACGGGTTTCCTCCACCTTACAGACGTCCGTAGCCAAATAACACAATTTTTTGTGTTGTGTTCCTACGCGGTGAATAAGGTTTCCAGTAATGAGCACCTTGGGGAGGGGGGAAGATTGTTACACTGTGTTGGAAGCAGAGGGATTAAACCCACATGCTGCCAACACACTATAACTCTCCGAACACAGAGTGGCAACGCGCAACTGATACTTTAGTATCGTGAGCGTAAATAGACTACGGTAACCGTTTCCCATCAGGTGGGCCGCATGCTTGTTTGCCACTCTTGTTGTATTAAAAAAAAATTTTATCGTCGTTGATGAATTTAGGCGCCAACGTTTCAGATTCGTCCGTCAAATTGGGTATGTGCATACATCTACACACCTCTGCCTACCTCTTCAGGGAACCCTGTGGGGAGGCGTTAATATTTTTAGATAAGAGTAAGTAATAAGAGTAAAAAAATTAAATATCGGGACTGATAAATTTGAGATAAGTACTAAAAGACCTACACAAAAATTCGAATGTCTCTTTCTTCCTATTTTTTTGGGATATTTTCGCGTGAATACATTCAATGAAACGCCTGTATGTATAAAAGAATAAGTTCTTTGTAATTATCAATTAATAAATTACATTAATATTAAGCTTCGTAATATGTTTCCTTCGAATAGCAAAGTTATCCGATATAAATGACCTCGCCGCTTCAGTTTTCCTACAAAGGGATATTTCCAAATGAGATTAGATATCTTACATTAGTAAGATAGAGCCCACGAGAAGCATTTGTTCAGAGTCGAGAAAAATATAACCAAATAGACTTTTTGTGAAAGTATTTTGTTTTGTTGGTCTGTGTTTTATACATTATGTTCACTACACCAGTGAGGTTGATCATCTGCAAAGCGTATATACAGATTCAAACGAAGTTATTTATACAATTTCCGGAAGGATACTTAAACTTAGTGTTAAAAAATCACCAACAATAAATACAAATTTACTTACCCTCAAACTAAGCAATCATTGTACTATGGGAACTGAAAACGATAAACTTATATAAGTAGATAAATTTATACATAAATACATAGGACATCCAAAATTTTGGAACACATACCCGTGTTCTTCATACAAATATTTGTTCTGAGTGGGAATCGAATCCGCGACCTAAGTTTCGCAAACAGGAGCCATTACTACTAGACCAGACGGCCGTAGTAGGAATGACATGTTTCTTCATACGTAAGGATTTCTCCAGGCAGATTTGTGTATAGTCATATTTATATCTTTAAATACTTTATTTTATAAAGCGAGTTTTTATTGTGTGTGTGTGTATGTGGACGAAGCGAAAGAGGTATGTAAGTCTAGAGAGAACTGGCGCTCTATACTCTCTGCCTACCCTGTTAGGGATTCGGCGTAATGATATGTATGTATGTATGAGTTTTTATTTATTTAATTACCACTGGCATGAGGCCATGTGTGTATGTAACATTATTAAGCAAACTATGGACGTATGCTTGTTTGTCACTCTTGTTGTATAAAAAAACGAATCCTTTTCAGAGTTTAAAGGTTAAAAATGACTAGATTTTAGTATACTCACCTGTAGTTAAATTACATAAGAACTTTACGAGATTAAATAAGGTTATTTCGTCTCAAAGCTAGAAACTCGGGTCGGTGGATTAATTAGGTGGAACGGTGAAACAGTCAAAGCAAATTTACATTTTTAACCAGACGGAACGAATTTATATGCATTTTGATCAAATCAAATGAATATATGTATTAAGATAGAGAGTAATTTTAGAAGATGTCTCTAACGGGGTAGGCAGAGAGAGTAGACAGCCAGATCTCTCCAGATTTACACTTTAGAAAATATATGTTTCTCACCTGTTCTTTCTTTGTACGTTTTACTTTTGCTCGAGAAACGGAGGTGGACGGACTATCCATCGTTGAGTCTCCTCTAGTGCGTTAGCATATTAATATATATATACGCAAGAACAGGGTGTTGCTACTTCTTGCATTATCTCTTCTATATATTATACACTATTTATATACAAGGATTCCAAAATACTCATGTCATCATCAAGCAAAGAGATATTAATGACTCTCGTTGCAGTAGGCATGCATGGATAGTTAAAATGATGAACACAGAGACAAAGCTCTCACTTAACATAATGAACACGCAGTGTTCCCCGGAGTACCAACATGTGGTTTGAGATGAGCTATGGCCTGTTTATGCATGAAGTCAATGTCTATTCAAAAGACAAGGATTAAATTATTAAGACCGTATTATATTTGGCCGTAGGTCCATAATTCAGTGTTGTGATATTCTCGTTGCTGACATGGCATCACTTTGATATAAGATCGTCGGTAAGAGCAAAATGTTCTACAAATAAAGCTACCAAATAACTGAGGAAATAGGTTTGTACGCATGCGTAACCAATGACCCAACTATTGCAAAGGCGCATTCCACACGCGGAGTTCATTAAAGGCCCTAAAGTTTGCCATTGTAAGATATAAGAATATTCCACCAACAGTTTTATTATGTTACTATGTAGCGAGAATTATATGTTATATTATTATATTATGGCGATGGGCTCGCCATCTGTCACGTTGGCACCTAATATACCTCTGGCGGAAAGTGGGTGTGTGGGTATTACCTATACACCTCTGCCTACCCCTTCGGGGACCCTTGTGGGAAGGCGTGAGGATATATTATTATATTTTATTATCATATTATACAAATTATATTATATAGTCAGCAATTTGAATATTATGTACATTACAATAATATGTCTTGAAAAAAGGCCAGGTCAAGAGTACCCTAAACCGAAGAGCATGTATAAAGGGAATAATGAACTCTCATTATTCCCTTTTCCCTATTTATATTATATTTCCCTTTTCTCATTATTCCCTAGAAGAGAAAAAAGTATATAAGGATCGTAGCAAGTAGAATTGGTCTCTGCCTACCCCTACGGGAAAGAGGCTTGATTTTATGTATGTATGTATGTATTACAATAATAGGACAAAAACATATATGTAAAGCTTGTATTAAAATTTGTTTAATCAAGAGATTGCGAAACACACGCCAATATTCACGTACACCTGACTAGAAAACATACATCGTTTATAAAAGTAATATTTTCTACGTATCTTATCTAGCACATCTGTAGAAGATTGCTTTACGTTGTACGTGTACATTTTAAATTACCGTCGGGATTTAGCCAAGCTGCATGCACAATGGTGCATAGTAGTAATTAATGTGTCGGTGTAGTGTTTAATAAGTTGACTTATCTCATTTCGGTATACCTATCTCACCACCTAGTTACCGAATCCGGAATACACTGGATTAAAGCATTTGCAATTTAGTTTCTAAATCTCCTGATTGCAATGAAACAAGCGTTAAGCAAACTTGTTGACGTCCAACATTTGATAATCCTACCAATATTATATGTACTTATATGCGAAAGTTGGGTAGGATGTTTTTATAATTGACCACGCCAGAACGGCTCAAAGATATTGGATGAAATTTGGCATAGAGATTCTTAGTTGTAATAATACTACTTCTTAGTTGTATAACTAATAATAATACCATAGGATATTATTATTAGTTCAGATAAAAATACAATTGATTAAAAATTGTACGCGGGTGAAATGGTGGCACAGCTACTAGTTAGCAGTACTCACAGCCTATTAGCGCTAACCGAAGCGAAAAGCCGCTTCTGATGAAAATTAAATCGGTATTAACACCGAGTCCCTCAAACGGGAGGTACAAAAAGTTGCGTGGTATCTCTTTCGCTTCAACCACATTCAATAATCTTTTCACACAAAATCGCCTATATCGAGCACTTTCAACCTTCCTATAATTAACTGTTCGATTAATGAACAATATATTATAAGTTTATAATCCTAACTTTTATATATTCCACCTTCCGCCTTCTCACAAGGGTCCCCGTAGGGGTAGGCAGAGGTGTATAGGTAATACCCACACACCCACTTTCCGCCAGAGATATATTTTAGGTGCCAACGTGAAAGATGGCGAGTCTATCGCCGTTACTCAAGTGTGACTATACATACGCCTTTGACCTACTTCTCAGACGTATGCAGGTTTCCTCTCGATGTTTTCCTTCACTGTAAAGCTCGTCGTGTGACTAATCACTGTACTTAAGTTTAGAAAAACTCATTGGTACAGTCGGGATTCGAACTTGCGATCTTTGCGTCGCAGGCTCCACCATTCGAACCACTCGGCCCCACGGCTTTTAACCTTTAAAGAAAGTTAAAACACTTATTTAAGTATGTATGAGCGAATAATGTTCAAGAAAATACCTCGAACGTTCTATTCGCATACATTTAAAATGTTGAAGATAAACGAAATTCCCGTCTCACTCGTCATAATTTCTCTCAACACAGATACATATATAAGTTTCTTAACCTTTTAACTACGACTACAAAAAATTTACCACTATATGAAAATAAGTTCTCATTTTTACAAATTTACGTAGGCGGGCTTTTTGGGCAAACACCCACGTTCGTTCAGTTGAAGGAAAGCTTAACGCCTCAGGATGCTTTGACAATAAGATCTCCACATATAACGTTCATGGAATCATGAAATTGTACTTTTACTTAACCATATGAAGAACAACTAGTGGAATATATGAACAACATTTAAAAAGCAGTATATTTTTCTCATATTTTTTTTCATCACAGTAAACGATAATGCATCCCACCTACTGGTAAGTGTTTACCGCCGTCTATGGACGCCATGGTAGCCCAGCGTTTGGATTAGTTGTCTGCCACCACAAAGACTGCAAGTTTGAATCCCGTCTGTACCAATGAGTTTTTGTGAACTTAATTAAGTACAGTGATTAGGCACACCGCGAGCATTACGATGAAGGAAAACATCGAAAGGAAACTGTCACGTTGGCACTTAAGATATACCTCTGGCGGAAAGTGGGGCACTACCTATACACCTCTGCCTACCCCTTCAGGGACCCTTAAGGGGAGGAGTGAGGATATATAATATATCTATTAAATAGGATAGTGCCCTGCTTATTACACTTGAACACCACCCGATACAGTCCTACCACAAATAGGTCGGTCTGAGTGTTTGCAGTAGCAGGGCGTTTGTATAATTGGTTGCTGGTTGTATTAACCAAATCATTTGTAATAGACACATAACTGTGTTTGTTAAGTGTGGAATGCTGATTTTAATAATAATCTCTAATCAAATCTAATTAGCCGATAAGAGAATACAACGAACAGTCTTGATTCAAGAAGTGTTCTTGTATTTATTTTATTTCAAAATGGCGAATCAACTTAATGTCAATGTGAGTTTTATTAGTAGTGACATTTCGTTACTAGTCTTAAGTTTGGTTTCAATTTTGAGTTTTTATAATGGGCGTTATATGATTGTGAAATGTCGAAACCTGTACATAGTTAGCTGCTCTTCCGTTTGGTTGCGGGAAGTGACTGTATCCGGCTTAAAGAAGATTGGGTGTGCTACGAACACTTTATTTTTGAGGTCGAATTTAACATCAAAAATTCATCATTAAAAGTAATAAATAAATATATATATATATATATATATATATATATATATATATATATATATATATATATATACGAGCATATAATTAAAACAAGCACGAAAACAAATCCGCTTTGAGTGTCCGCAGCGCTCGCGTCATAGGCGCCAATTTAAGCAGATTGGTACGCGCACGAGGAACATCCAACAGCGGTGGCTTCAGCCGCCTGTCCAGGAATGGCCTGCGGCACACACAGCCGTAACTCTGCCAGTAAAGCTGGGTTTTGGACCTTACCGTGCATCATCTGAAGTAAGGTAGCCAGTGCAAGTTCCCTCCTTACCTCCAGCTTGAAAAGATGTGGCTTTAAAATTATTTCTAAAACCAGGATCATATTAAGTCCATAATATGACTAATAAATTGTTCCTAACCTTATGTTCAGAGTAAATAGTCTGAGTATATCGGAATTTGAAATCGTTTTACGTTTTTTTGGTGACAATATTCTATGGTCGTACGATAGGAGTTGTCGCAAGGATATTGACTTATTCATGATTTGGTTAATCATCTAAAAGTGCTATTAAAGAACATCGATTTAATGTACCTGTTTTAGTGTCTTTGTCAATAACAGCTGAAGGTACCATCGATAAAATAATGTTGAGAGAGGTAAATTTGCGTATAATTGCAAAATAACCATTAAACGTTCTCCTAAACTTGGAGTGAATTGCTAAAACAGACGTAGGAAGTACCCATTTAAAAACAAGTCGTACCGATAAATTACCGAAGCAAATTGGATCTTCTTGTCAATGTTTTGGTACGTAACAAATAATAAACAATGAATGAAATTCAATTTAGAGGTATTAATGGGCCTTGTTTCTGGATTAAGGTTATTTTAAAATTTAACAATAAATTAATGCTCTCTGCTCTCTTTGTTCCAAATTCAGTTAGGTCTAATTAGTTTAGGAATTTTGAGAATTAATGGTGTGGTGGTAAGTCTTATGGTCGATGTACCCGGTCATATCATTGCTACACGAATGTATAAAATGAATTTTCCCATTCAAAAACCTCAGCTAAGAACTGAGGTTTTTGAATGGGGAACGGTAGAGCAAACACTACGCTAAAATCAGAACAGACGTAATTGGAGGACCTTATTATGACTCACCTCCGGTCATGACTCACTTTGATCGCTGTACCATATTAGTATTTGTAGTAGGCACGATACGGTGTAGTAAAGTTCAGGCTTATATAACTTTTTACGGTTGAAATTTTACACGTTATGGCACTTAAACTATTATAGACAGCATGGATCTTAGGCCACCGCGGTTAAATTGTTAAAGTCAAAGCAGTGAAGATCAATATAGGTAATTCTTGTTTGGTGTTAACATATGTATACTTTATGCGACAATAGTCATCAAAAGAGTGTAGCAAGAGCAGGCCAAGCGTTTAAGGTTCTAAAGTATTATTGAATCAGAATATTTTATTAGTATAAAAATGGGTACTTACGGGTATGGTTAATTAATTTGGAATTGTGTGTGACCACAAAGCTATGCCAGAGCTTTGTCGTCACACACAACTCCAAATGTCCATATCCCCCGAACATAACAATAAGGTAAAATGAACATCATTATGTAGAACGAAAATACGCGTTACCGGTTTTATGAAGTGGTGAAAATATGGGGCTAATTTTTCACATTCACATGTTTACGTAGAGGGTGGTAACAAATTTGCTAAGGAAAGTAAAACATTCTTTGTTCAGCCGACAACGTCGTCTACGTTTATATTATCATTTTTTTCTGTTAGCTAATCAATGTTATATAATTGTTATTTTACCATTATATACTACAAAGTCTCTATAAATATCTAAGTAACATTAAAGCTATGAATGGTGCTTTGATAAGTTTACATTGAATGCTCGAAAGGATTAGCGATTCTGAACTAAGATTCAGAAATTATGTGGACCCAGTTACCCATGAGAAAATACAAAGATTATTTTTCATTTTTCATGTAAAGCCTAAGTATGGATGATCCTTAAATCATAGACATGCAATGCAATAGAGTGTGTGAATAATATTGGGTTAATTTCTTTTGTATTTTATTACATTTTTACTTATTTATATTGGAACTTTATTCCAATCAAAAATGCTTTTTTGATTTTTGAACAGCGATTGACTTCGACAGCGGTTGACACTGACAAAGTATCTATATTCTACCTACTACGATATTTAAATATAGAAAAATACATGGTAAGTGGTTTAAGGTACCTTTCATTTAAGCTATCTACTGTGAATAAAAATTAGATGTAAATGTTATATTTTGCGGCACAACAAAGCGGTCATGCAGAAAACATTTTTAATAAAATTGAATAAACATCGCGGGAGTAGCGTGGAAACAAAAATAACGCAGCTAGGCAGAGCACGCGCTGCCAATACCAGCTTCGACACATCGGCTACAGGTCGTCGTTGTTATATTAAAACTATTTGTGGACGAAATACCTAACAACCGTGTATTCACGCTAGTGTTAGTGTGACAGTATTTAGAAGTGTCAACATGTTTAGCAATACTAGTACCTCTTACAACGTCGGGGCAAGTACTAGTTACAGCAAAAGTGAGCCGAAAACAGCGAAGTGTAAGCAAACTTTCGTCTTTTATTTTCTTGTTTTGTGGATATTATAATATTATTCCAAACTTCGCGGGTATACGTACGTCGAATCTCGCGAAGAGTTTGTTTTGTTATTGTTGTGATAAAAAGTCGAAGAACAGATATACATATTTCAACCTCTGCGTGAATGTAAATCATTTGGTTTACCTACATATGTAGTTAGGTGTTATAAAAAATATTCTGAATGTGTATAATGATAGCATTACACATATTATATCTACAATGGTATTCTTTAAGAATGGACTGAAATTAATGAAAATTTAAAGATGGCTAAAGTCTCCTCCACAACAAAGTATTATTTTAAAACATTGTAAATTCAATTCGACCGGGTAGCAAAAACCACAATTGAATTGAGTACGACCATCAAATTGGTTGGAAGTTGTGAACAAATTACAGTAAAAAATAAACTGTTCATCGAAGTGAATATACCAGAAATTATAATGTGCCATTTAAATATAATTTCGACCATTCCAATTGAATCCTGATCTAGACATCGGCTGAAGTCTGTGAAACTGTGCAAAGAGTTATAAAAAGACTCGGAGATGTTTTGAAACCGGGACGTGCATTAAAACGTTATCGCAGTTTAAAATTACTACGTTATAAATGTTAACGTTTTCGTACAAAATGGCGATTGCCTAAGAATATACTGTGTTACGTCTTATGCCCAACTGTGGCTTTCATCCAAAGGTGGTCTAAATACAACTTCATCTTGTAATTTAAAGCCGTTGTGACCGATTAGTTCGATTAGTTTGCCTGCGACACTAACATCGCAAGTTCGAATCCCCACTGTACCAATTCTTTTTCAAAAGTTTTTCTGAACTTAATTACGATGATTAGTCACACCACAAGCTTTATGGTAAAGGAAAACATCGAGAGGGAACCTTCATACGTCTGAGAAGCAAGGGGTATATATAGTCGTGTATGAGTACCGGCGATGGACTCGCCATCTGACACGTTGGAACCTAAACATCTCGGCCTACCCCTTCGGGGACCCTTGTGGGAAGGCGTAAGGATATGAGGATCTTGTAATATATTCATGAAGACATGTTTTTTCTAGATTCTGTATGGATTTCATGGTATTTTTATGCCGTGAACTATGTACCTAAGGAGAAATATTTGGGTGCTAGTGTGACAGAATTCGAGTCTGTCACTATCACAACTACTCCTTTGGATTTTTTTTCGGACGCACGCAGGTTTCTCACACTGTTTTCCTTTACCACTCATTGGTTAAACCACTCGGCCAATACACCTCTATGATCTTAGGTGACACAACTTCTTGTCACCATCAGTATCACTAAGCTCACTCGACCAGAATCTAGATAAATATGACAACTATCTATATCCGTGCCATGTGCCAAAAGCCGATGGCCGAGTAGTTCGTGCAGACATCTGCAACACAAAGTTCGCAAGTTCAAATCCCGACTATAAAAGTGATATTTTCAGATCTGAAGCACAGTGCTTAGTCACACCATTAGCTTTGTCAAAAAGAAACCCGCTTAAGTTTGACAAAAAAAAACCAAAGACGAATATAATATAGTTATGCTTAATAAACAGCGATGGACTCGCCATCTGTTACATTGCAACGTAAAATATATTTCCGGCGAAAAGTGGGTGCTTGGGTACTAAACCTAAACACCCTAGTGGGAAGTACGACCAAAGGGGTCGCGGAGGTGTATAATATTATATTGCTTATCTCAGTCGCCATATAGATGACTAGGCTCTTCCACAACTATGACTTTAAATTTAATAAGCTACCAAATACTCGAAACTGAAGCACGATAATATTTCACAATACGAACTTTGCCGAATACAAGGTAAGAGACCATAAAACCACCGAAATAAATAAAATTTCTCGAGACATTTATTAACATAATTTTTTTTCCTTTTGATTCTTCATTAATAAGATAGGAACAGAAAATGGCCATCATTTTACGTGTCTGATATCCTCTCAAAATTAAGTTTCATCCACGAACGTTTGTATAGAAGTGTAAAACTATGTGGATTTAATTAAAGCCGGATTAATAATTTAGCACCCGTGACGATTATATTCGTCGGAAAGCTATTATAGACGTCGGATCGGCATTCCGTAATGAGGGTACATTGTACCCTCCTTCGAACTCCAACAGAAAGGATTAGTATCCTTTCTCGATTGTTACTTTCATAATCATTCGGTCACTGTGACTCGTAGTGCGCGGACGTATGTTGCTTTAAAATAATACTCACAAATTACTCGCTTCCACACCTTTCACATCAAGGACAAACTCCTGCTGGGTGGGACTAGAACGAAATAGTATAACACATCGCAGTGCTATCCAAATTGAGATTATTTTCGGCTTTAAAGAACCCCGAACACTCACACCAAGGCATCAGTTACTGCATCATTACACAAGGTACGCATCACAAGCGCACGCGTCCACTGTCTACGCGGGCACAAAATTCGCTGACTACCCGCTAATACTCAACATTGAGTTATTACAATTCGACATGTCGCAGTCAAGATGCGGAATCGAGTCTTGTGCGGGATGTCTAACTGTGATTGATAATAATCATATCATCAAATGTTCACTGGCAGCTTGTGGTAAGTCATTTCATGATTTGTGTGCGAATACAGTTCACATAACTAGTGAACAACGTTCCGAGTGGATTTGCCCAGACTGTCGTGCTATCTCAAAAAAAGGAGGGGATAACACCTCAACCCCAGTACGCTCCTCCACCCCAGGGGACAATATTACCCATAGAAACAAGTCACGAGGCTTATTGAGTACGGAACCTAATCAGCCTATTATTGATGAATTACTCGCCGAAATAAAACTTCTCAGGCAAGAGATTACGCTTCTGAGTTCTAATCTTTCTGACACTACAACTTCGCTGTTAAATTGCCAAGACCGCCTGGATGCATTTGCCTCGCAAATGGCCACTACAGATGTCAGGTTGCGCTCTCTAGAAAAACGAGAAGCTGAAGTTATCACATTAAAAGCATCAGTCACTGAACTTCAGAATAAACTTAACGAACGAGAACAATCGCACCTTCGTAACGAAATTGAACTGCTGGGAATTGAAGAAAACAGCAGCGAAAATCTTCATCACTTGTTATTGGTCGCAGCTCAAAAAATCGGCACTCCTCTGACTGATTCGGATATTGATTGGGTGGCCCGCGTTGGACCCCGCAAGCCGGCAGGAATTGCAGATGGATCTAAAGGTAGTTTTCCCAGACCAGTAGTAGTTCGCTTTATACGCAGGACCGCACGGGATGACTTTTTAACAGCCTCTAGATCACGACGCACCCTTAATACCGTTGATTTGGGAATCCAAGGAGTGGCTAAGAGAATATACGCTAATGAACGGCTCACACAACAAAGAAGAATCTTATTTCGTGATGCCAGGACAAAGGCGCAGCAGTGCGACTTTCACTACTGCTGGACCAAAGCAGGTAACATCTACATCCGCAAAAAGCAGGGTACTCCGGTCATTCCCATACGAACAAGTGAAGACCTTGAGCAGTTCCAGCAGAGTGATCCTTTTTGTTGCCATGCGAAAATTGACGCCACAGAATCCAACAGTAAAACACTCGAAAGTCTTGCCTCGCCTCATTTGGCTGAAAATTAATCGCCCAATTGTGTTTTGCTTTCTATATACTTGTGTCGAGTCTACTTACTTTCTCTATGTTAATGTCATACTACTATATTGTTTCTTAGGTTTAGTCCATATAAGTGTTAATACAAAGCAGAGTTCTCATACCACAAAAAACTATTGTCCAAAAAAATATGAATCATCATTATACCGTTATTATAACAGTTATATAATATTCATAAATACACCATTTACAGCTTCCAATTACCAATTTATAAATACAATTCGTGGCATTCAATTTCAGACCTTGACTGAATTTACTATATTTTTAACTTTTAAAATAATAAAGATTTAGACTTAGCATTAGATATTGATAAATCATTAGAAATTGAATGCCACTCTATAGATGTCCCTGAAAATTGCATTGGGTTTTTAACGAATGATTTCGCTCTTAAAATCCTAACCTACAATATCCGGAGCTTACAGAAGAATTTTGATTCCTTTTGTGTTCTTCTGCATCGTTTAAATATTGTATTTGATGTGTTGATTCTGACCGAGTGCTGGATTGATGACTCTTCTGTAATTCCGCAGATTTCTGGTTATAACGTTTATTCCACGAAAAATAACATTAATAAAAGTGGAGGCGTCGCGGCCTATATTAAATCAGATAAAAATGCTTCTGTAACGGAACCTGCATTTAGTGAGGCGTGTTGCCTTAAAATAGATATTTTAAATTTAACAATTTTGGGTTTATACAGATCTCCTGCGTTTAAGATCCTGAACAATTTCCTTGATTCCTTAGATGAAAATTTAGCCAGCTTGGGACCTAAAAGGGATGTCATTGTTGTAGGGGACATCAACATCGACATAATGCCTAAAATGGAAAATATTAATTACTCGTCTCCCTACCTCAGTCTATTAGCTGAGCATGGGCTTCGACCAGCTATCACCAAACCAACTAGGTATGGTGCATGTATTGATCACTGCTTCATTAGGTCACACTCGCAAGTAATGGGTTTGGTTTGTGATACGGATATAACTGATCATGATATTGCAATGATTGGAATTAGATCTTTCAAAACGAAGGCACTTGAATGTAGGCTGAGGACTATAACTGACCACGACAAAGTCAGCAGTGAGTTAAAATCAACTGATTGGTCCCATATCATGCAATCTAATGACGTCCAAGATGCAGCGGTCTCGTTTATGAATATAATTTCAACAGCAATAAAAAAACATTCAAAGACTGTCAGAATAAGCAGATCAAAATTCAATTTGAAACCGTGGATTACTCCCGGCTTGATAAAATGTTCAAGACACCGAGATAAACTTCACAGTGAGGCTCGTGCTAGCCCTAATGATGAAAATAAAAAACTAATATATACAAGGTACCGAAACTTTCACAAACAGCTATTACAAAATTTAAGGAAAGAGTATGAAAATGGGTTACTACAGAACAATAAGAATAATCCCAAAAAATTCTGGCAGTCAATTAAAGAAATATGTCATCTTGGTTCCCCCCGCAGCCCCGCCTCCGAATTAATTAACATAAAAAATAGCCCGAAAGCATCCCTAGACGAATGTAACAAATATTTCGTATCAGTAGGAAAAAATCTGGCCAGGAAAATTCTTAACAGAACTGGAAATACCGAAGAACTTCTTGCGGCGAAGGTGAATACAACCAATAGTCCAGTTAACTCATTATTTTTAAGCCCTACTGATGAAATTGAAGTCAACGGCATAATTTCGCAGCTTAAAACCTCCACTGCACCTGGATTGGATGGTCTCACTAACTCACTCATTAAGTCTATAGCTTGTGCTATCAAAGTCCCGTTGACTTACCTCCTTAACTTGAGTCTATCAACTGGTTGCTTTCCAAACTTATGGAAGACGGCCTCCATCGTTCCCATCTTTAAGGCTGGACCTAAAGAGTGTCCCGGTAACTACCGACCCATATCGCTTCTTGGCGTCTTTTCGAAAATATTAGAAAAGTTGGTTAACAGGAGACTTACGAGGTACTTAGAGTCCCGTAAGCTATTATCAGATAGGCAATTTGGGTTCAGACCTGGTGTAAGTACTGAAGATGCCGTATCCTTGCTTACTAAATCAATTTCCAACCATCTTGACAATGACCGTAAATGTATTGGTATCTTTTTAGATTTAGCTAAAGCCTTTGACACCGTTTCCGTGCCTATTCTACTAAGAAAGTTAGAAAGAATTGGTGTCAGAGGCATAGCATTATCTTGGTTCTCAAGCTATCTTGAGAATAGGCTAACTTGTGTGCAGGTTGATGGTGTTACCAGCAATCCGGAGTATATACGTTTCGGTGTGCCGCAGGGCAGCATCTTGGGGCCAACCTTATTTCTAGTTTACATGAATGATATCCACAAACTTCAAAATCAAGCTGAAATGATATGTTACGCTGATGATACTGCTGTCCTTTTCCATGGAAAAACATGGGATGATACCTACAGGACAACTGAAGATGGTCTTACTCAGATCTGTGATTGGTTAGACAATAATCTTCTGTCACTCAACACGGAGAAGACTAAGTACATCTGCTTTCATAAAACTGGAGCCTCGGCTCCTTTGCGGAGGCCTGATATTGTTATTCATTCCTGTTTCTCTATATCACTAGATGGACGTATTTGTCAGTGTAAGGATTCCATTCGGAACTCAGTGGTATCAAAGTACCTTGGTGTACTTATCGATGAAAAGCTAACGTTCAGAGACCATATAAATACTCTTACCACAAGAACTCATAAAGTCGTAGGTATAATGAAGCGTCTACGAGATGTTGCCTCAAAAGAAACCCTCAAGATGGTTTACTACGCGATATGCCAATCATTGTTGTCGTACTGTATATCTGTCTGGGGTGGTGCTGTAAGGACAGCTATGATTGGTCTGGAACGAGCGCAGAGATCAGTACTGAAGGTTATGTTAGGGTTGCCATACAGATACCCCACGTTTGAGCTATATAAGGTATCACAGACGCTTTCAGTTAGGCAACTTTTTCTACAAAAAATCTGTATGGCTGCCCACAAGTCCCTTTTGATCTCACCCGATCTCCCACAGCTACTAAAGAGACGTGTATATCGCCCTCCTCTACCCATTATAAAAACAGTATTTGCACGGAGATTTGGCGAATTTTGTCGAATTTTCGCTTATAATTCAGTACTAAGGTTCTGCAATTTACGAAACCTCACTTACACAGAAGCAAAAGTAAAACTCAGCACTTGGTTAAAATCCCTTTCATATCACGAGACAGAAGAACTATTGACTGCTCTAAAGTAAATTATAATAATCAATCAATACTGCGTAATTCTTAAGTAATTTAAAACTTTTCCTATGTACCTTTACTTGCTTCAATTAATATTAGACACTTTCTGTAATGTACAAGTTCTTGTTATAGCCTGCCACTACAAGTTACTATATTAGTTTGTTAAATCGTTCTGTGAACCGGTTCCCACGATACAGGAGTTTCCTAGTGTGGGGACCATTGGAAATGTTTACGATGTAAAATGTGTTTTTTGGTAATAAAGATTATTATTATTATTATTATTATTATAACAATTGAATGTTAGGCTTTTGGTCTTTGAGTTGGGAGGGTTATTGAAAAGTTTCTGCTCCTTGTATTGATTTGTGATAAGTAAAGAGGCCTTATTAGTTTCCTCATAAAACATACAGATACCTAATATAACTATTCGTAGATGTAAATTATAAAAATGACATGCTCCGCGCTAAATACAGGAATTACGAACCTAATTAGGAAAAATATTTGCATTAAATAACCGTTTATTGAACGCTTATAGGCGGTACATAAAATATTATTATGGTAACCCAAGGAAAGGGATTTGTCAAATTCAACGCGGGTGGAACCGCGGGAGACAGTTAGTGTGCTGTTTAATTGCTACATCCATTCAGAAACACGAAGCAAACTGCGTTTACATAAATCTTAATATACTTTTTAGGTTTTAATTTGTTCTTATTTTTTGTTTTAATGTAGGCATATTGTTGTGGGTGATGTCATATATTACTCTCTGTGTCACTCGAGAGTTGTGTAAAGTTTTTCTTTCTTTATTTACTTTCTGTTGTAGAAAAAAACCTCAGGTATGCAATGCAATTTTTTTACAAATCAGCATTGGATCCTACCAAAATCCTGTTTGTACAATGCATGACATTAACTTTGCTATATCGATGAGCGTTACGCGAGTTTTACTGTTATTACACCGATTCCAATCTTCATAACAACTGAACCTTTCTGATTTAGTATATGGTTTACATCTGAACGTTGCTTTTTTATTTGACGTTGAGTTATTGGATATTGGTTTGATTTTTATCCTTCAGAATGATTTAGAACGGTTCACTTTTACTATGGGATTTATCTCTGAGTAATCTCGCGAGGAGAGGCACAGCTTCAGACGTTGTTTGCTCACAACCTTATTTTTTCTTCCAATAACCTGTCTAATTTAGTAAGATTAGATTTATTAGATACTACCTGATTGGTTTGAATGGACATTATACATTCTTAATTTTGACATCATTAGTTCCAGTCCTGGAGGAACAAACCAATTTGGAGGATTAAAGATGAATTAATCCTCTAGTTTGAAATACTACTATAGTTTACTCAGTAGCTACCATATTACCGTTGGCAATAATGTGTGCTGCATCTTATTTAAATAATATCGCAGAGCGAATCTTAGCGCAGATTTTCTCCATGGATGCTGGCGCCAGGAAAATTATCAGCCGAGCGAGAAATTAAAGTAGCCGTGAACGGCATAAAATTAACTAAGACGCTACCCAAAGTTGCCAGTGTTTTAAGATCTTAAGGTGCCCGTAGATTTCCTTCGCGCATTCACTAACTCGACGCCGTTCCATGCACTTGGATTTGCACACCTAATTCAATTAAACTTTTCTTAATTTAACAGTTATAATTCACGCGGAAGTGCCGTAATAGGCTCATTAATGAGGTCGTTGATAGATAACAAAATTACTTTATAGAATTGATCATGTTTATTTCCAGGTGATCATTTCAAAGATTTTTACTTAGAGCCGTTGTGGCCAAGTCATTGTAGTAGACAACTGTGAAATACAGGAAATGCAGGTTCGGACCTGTTCAGTCTATATTTTTTCTCCAGGTATGTCACTGCAATAAACAGTGTTTTTCACATGATGAGCTTTTTTGGTAGGAGTCCTCTGTTTGTTTTGGAAGTATATTCAAAGACGAATGTAGATATTCCGTGCTAGAGAATCGGTGCCGAAATCTGTGACGTACGGCACCTAAATATTCGTCAGGCTAAAAGAGAGTATTGTCTCTACCCCTTAGGGAATCCTTTTGCGAAGCAGCATATTCGCATTCCTAAATGCATATGGATGTGTATACGGTAGATATATAGAAATTATATTTTTTAATTGTTTTGTCTGTCTGTTAATCCGGCTAATCTCTGAAATGGCTAGACCGATTTTGACAATTATTTCACTGGTAGATAGCTGATATAAAAAAGAGTACTTAGGCTACTTTTATTTTATATATATCCTCACGCCTTCCCACAAGGGTCCCCGAAGGGGTAGGCAGAGGTGTATAGGTAATACCCACACACCCACTTTCCGCCAGAGGTATACTAGGTGCCAACGTGACATACTTTTATTTTAGAAACTAAATAATAACTTTTATGTAAAACTTCACACGAACGAAGTACAGCTAGTATGAACCTGTAAAATGAGGACATGCATACAACAAACACCAATCTTAGCACGTAAATTGCGTACCAGGTTCCTCATAAATCCGAAGTTCCGCGCTAATTCCTCAATTGTCAGTCGAGGTATCGATTTCAACCAAAAACTACTGCGACGAGCTATATAACAAATGATCTTTTGCAGCTTTTTATTCGTAGTAATATTTCCAATGCGGGAAAAACAAAAAACGTCCGAGGCTTAGCTACAAAAATCCTCCTGCGTCCCGCGTTCCGTTAAAAAACGACAGTCGGCCTCCGTGTGACGGGAAGATTAGGCTACAAATCGGAGTGTGCCCGTTTGCCCGGAACGCGGGATCCATTTTGTTCGGTGAGCTGCACTACAAATACCTACATACATGAGAGTTGAATTTTATGTGTTAACTATGATACCAGGGAATCGGAAATCGATTTCATACAGCACATGATGCTTGGTGCGCTTAGTGAAAAATATTATTACTATAATATTCGAGGGTTCCCTTACTAGGCTTAAGATGAAAATAGACTGCAACAAATTTTCTGTATTTTCTTTGGATATTACATTTTCCTTTTGTATCTGGTCATGATGTCAAGAAAAAGTCCTTCAGTCCCATTTGTATTCAAGTTCTGTATATCTTGAAAATTTTCTATTCAATAAAAACTCATGATCAACGGAACAAAATAAACATCGCATCCATAAAAGAGCCTTTTCACACATCAGTTTATGGAAAGGTCAACTGCACAGGGTCATTAAAAGTACACACTGATATACAATACAATAATACAACATTAACACAATTTACGAGATTGAAAAAAAATGACCTGATCTGCTTAATTCTCGACAGTAAATAAATATCCTCATGCCTTCCCACAAGGGTCCACGAAGGGGTAGACAGAGGTGAACAGGTAGTACCCATACACCCACTTGCCAATAACCCTATCATTACACCATACCTATATACATAGTAGACCACTTTGACTTATTCCACCATATCTTTATCAAGTTCATACTACCCTCGTTCCAAATTCAAACCCAAAACGCGAAGGTATACTCATAGCTAAAAAGTAATATTCGGCCAAATCTACGCGTTTAACAAAGACTTCAGGAACAATAAAATTATGGCTTGAACTCTTCAAATAATTTTGCAATACATATGTATAAAATACAACCAAGACACGTAACGAACTAAGCCATATGAATATGCGTGTTATGTTAGTCACGCTAAGTTAGGCGAAAAGCGTAGAATTTGTCTGGAATGCCCACGGGCTCGGCAAAGCAACCCTAGTGATTCGGGAATTTGTGTGTTTTGTTATTTAATTTTGTTGCTAGAGCGTTCAGCTTAATATTAATCTTAAAACGGAAACAACAATACTAATAAACAATACGTGACGAGTCAAAAGCTCTTGTTCAATATCCACTATGCAATAGAGATAGGGTCATAGTTTTAAAACAAATAACTTCCATTATGAGATTATTTGTAATCGAAACCGAAATTTGTAAATGAAAAAATATATTTGATAATTAATTATATCTATTGACATGAGAAGCTCTTAGAGAGCTTGCTTCTTTATAAAATGTATCATGTGCCTTTATTTTTTTGTTATAACTAAACTGAAGTGACATAATTAATGCTTTATATTTCACAAGAAGAAGAGTTTCTCAATAACAATTTAAAATTAACAAGACTGTATGAAGTCACATACTGTATAGCATAACGCATCATACATTTTTACACATTTCGATTCAACGTCAGCACACTTCTATATGACGTTTCGACGTGATCATATCTGTGATATTGTGAATTGGGTGTCGCCTACGTAATGGTTGAGCGATATTGGTTGCCTTGGAGTGTGCCAGCTACCTAAGTAGCCATCTCTGAGGAAACAAATGTTATCTCGCACCCACTCCTTTACTCAGTGCCCTTTATTGACAAGAAGTCTGTGTTCTTTGTACAAAATCGCATTGTCTAAGAACTCCGTCGGTGTAAGTGACAAGATGAAGTTTTTCGCACCTCGCCTTGTTAGACAGCTATTGATTGAGCTCTGGTGGCGGAATCGACGGGTAACTGAATTTTCAGTTACAACTTGGGAAGGGTCATTGAAGCTGCTAGTTGAAGTAACGAGCTCGTTTAACTAACCTATAGATTCAACGTATGACACTCTGCCGCGTTCAAATATCTCTGTGTAACTATACGAGCTTATTATACAATAATCTCGCAAAGAAAAGATTCAGATCTTGCTTAAGTGGCACAATATGGCTTTAAAATTTAAGATGAGTGTCTACTAACTTTCAATTAAAATAAAATTTTACTTTAATTGGATATTATAAATACATTATAATATATTTCCATTCCCTACTATTCCAGACAAATATGACGCGGCACAAATTTTAATTAATTATGTGAATTGCGGATACGTTTTCGATTCATTAAAGTTGCATCTTTATTGAGATATGTATATTAAAGTTGCATCTTTATTGAGATATGTAAATTAAAGTTGCATCTTTATTGAGATATGTATATTAAATAAATCGTCAAACATACATTACGCGTTTACTATTTCCAACTTAGAATCAGTCCCTTATTTGCTTTATATATTTATTTCTGTCTATAGGTATTTCTTTAAAAAAATAAGTTATGAATTCTTAAATATACAACTGTACATAACTATGCATTAGATAAATAAAAATCATACACATATGATAGCAATCTACGTTATTTGCGGTTTGTTTCTGCGACTTAAACTTGGTAAGTTTGTAACGCTTTTACAAAGGTGGAAGACCTTTTTTTGAAGCGACATAGAAAGCGTCAAAGTCGGTTAAGTTTCTTAGAAAAGCTTTTTACTTACACCCGCCAGAAAGGATTTATCAAAGGAGCGCTAAGGTGTGCTTGTTATTGCAGTTTGCTTGGCAGATAGCTCTGGTCGTTAACGGTGGCGAATATTTTTCAAAAGCCCGTTTATCTTGCAATCATTGCTGGGACCTTTAAACGTGAAAAGTCGTTTTAACCCGACACGGGATAAAGTAAAAGAACGTTATCGGGATAAGCCGGGGGTTAATTTCATTTCTCAAGGCAGTTACTGACATCAGACAGTGTACAAAACCAGATATTTGGTACTTCTCCTCATAAAATTCACTGTCGTCTTTGAGTAACTGTAACTAGAAAGGATTTTATTTTTTGCTCTTACTTAGTACGGAGCAATTTAAGATAACCGTTATTAATGCTGTGGCTGAAGCAAAAATTTTATTATGTACATATTTTTTAAAAATAAAGAAATAAAATCAGTGGAAAATACGCTACTGCCGGCTCAAGAGGCATTCATAGCAGATCTAAGATCAGACACGTATAATTAAAGTACCTCGAGAATTCAGATAATCGCACCTACGAGTAAATACGACAACTCTTGTGTCTGAAATGTTCATGCCTCTGAAAGGAAAAAGGAATAGCCGTGCTGGCAGAAACAGTACCGTCACCCATTGCGCCTCGTAGATATGCTTCGATCATATTTTATGACCTAAATATGTTATATGTCCTCACGCCTTCCCACAAAGATACCTGAAGGGGTAGCCAGAGGTGTGAAGGTAGTACCCATATACCTACTTTCCGCGAGAGATATATTCTAAGTGCCAACGTGACAGATGACGATCGACGGCCCATCGCCGATACTCAAGCACGACTATAGATACGCCTTTAGGTTGCTTCTCACACGTATGCAGGTTTCCTTTTCTCGATGTTTTCCTTCACCGTAAAGCTCGTGGTGTCACTTATCACCGTACTTAAGTTCAGAAAAACTTATTAGTATCGTGGGGATTCGAACTTGCGATCTTTGTGTCGTAGGCAACTACTCAAACCACTCGGTTACCACGGCTTAAATATGTACGGCACCTAAATATTTACATACATAATTTACTCTTAGAGGCGAATTGTTCAGTTTTCACAGGGTTGGATATTAAGATTGGCAGGTTAATAACACAATTATGTTCTTAGATACCTACATACTGTAAATGTTTATTTCCAACTGCAGTAATGATAAATGAGGCGTAATGATATATATATACCTTCACGCCCTCAAGGGTCCTCAGAGGGGACTTTAATACATAGGTATTTTCAAACATCTTCAATCATTCTGACTTTAATTAATCTGACTCATTAACTTAATTACACAATTTCTAATCAAATTAACGTTAGCTAAGTTCATCAGTGTAACCTTCACAACAGAATTTATTACTAATAATTAGCTAGCTGTATTGAGTCGGTAAATATTTGAAGTGTCTGGTGTAAGGAGATACATTAAAGCTGGTCGCTTTAGGCTGTTAGAATTCTACTACTGACGAACTAATTTTATATATATTCAAGTACTGCATAGTATATCTATAACAAGATTCTTTCTCTTTGTGGTTTTGTGCAAAGGGTCGCCCGCAACACAAATATAGCAAGTTCGAATACCAATTGTTCAGATGACCTTTTTCTGAACCTAATGGCGTGGTGAATACAAAAAGACCTGTTTAATCTCACTGTTGTAGGTAACCATTTAAACTACTCAGCCACCATGGTTTCTCAACTTTATATAGTACACCAGGAGTTGAAAGCGTCCAAAGGCGGTGGTAACCGCTTACCATCATAACGCATGCGTGTTTGCTTTAGTAATATAAAAAATATATCTCTGGCGGAAAGTGGGTGCGTGGGTACTACCTATACACCTCTGCCTACCATCTTGTAGCGTGAGGATATATTATAATTATATTAAAAAATACAATATCAATTCATAGTTTTAGGATTGGTCTAGTTCAAAGTGGGACAGTGACCACACTATCCCGCTTTGGCCTAGAATGTCCTAAAGAAGACTAGATAACCAAAATCAAAATCAAAATCAAAATATTTTATTCAACGTAAGGGACACAGGGAACACTTATTGAACGTCACATATTTAATATAGACTAAAGTTACCAAAGTTACCACCGTTTCCAAGAAAAAATACCTGCCAGGAGAAGAAACGGCGAAACAAACTCCCCGGTTTGCTTTTTTTAACATTTGTTCCCTTTTACGTAGGGGGAGTTACATATATAAATATAATAACTATTTACATCTCCTGTAATTTTCACACGAAAAGACGGCCAAGCCGATCATGAGAAGGCCAAAGTTGTAGAAATGAATGACATTGAAAAGACCCACATCATATCTTAACAATAGTTAGGTATATATTATGACCTAGATACCTTCATCACGCTCCACCCAAATTCAAATAACGGTCACATAAACCATTAAACTGTCGTTCTGGAATGTTCGGATTTTAATGACTGGAAGAATATCCAGCGAATATAAAGAACGTACAATAAAAATACCGAGAAATGCCATAAGGCATAAGATTCTCGAAAAATACTGTAAAGAAGTGAAAAACATAGAGGTTACTAGTTAATTATTATTTGCCTACATTATTTTGCCTATTATGCCTACCCCTTCGGGGACCCTTGTGGGAAGGAGTGAGGATATATTATTATTATTATTATAAACCAGCAAACCTGTATTGAGAAATGGAACGAGGTCTGCTTACGCCATAAAGGAACTAGCGTTATGAAATTATATATCTTCACGCCTTCCCACAAGGGTCTCCGAAGGGGTAGGCAGAGGTGTATAGGTAATACCCATACACCCACTTTCCGCCAGAGGTATATTAGGTGCCAACGTGACAGATGGCGAGTCCATCGCCGTTACTCAAGCACGACTACACATACGCCTTTGAATTACCTCTCAGACGTATGCAGGTTTCCTCTCGATGTTTTCCTTCACCGTAAAGCCCGTAGTGTGACTGATCACTTTACTTAAATTCAGAAAAACTCATTGGTACAGTCGGGATTCGAACATGCGATCTTTGTGTCGCAGGCAACTGCTCAAATTACTCGGCCACCACGACTTCTGTAACTGCTTAAAGTATTTTTAAATTATTCTGTCACTTTTTGAACGACCATATTCACGGTTATCCATGATGTAGCTTTATTTTTATAGATCGTAAGTGGTTTAAAATCGCCAGTCATTAAACTCCGGTTTTATGTCAAATGACACCGGTTAATGTTCCCAAGCTCAGATCGCAGGTTTAAATATCGTCAGGTACGCTCTGATCCGAATGAATCGTTTTGCGAATGAATGGACCCTTTTTAACAGCCTTATGTTTTAATATTGTATATAGAAGGATTTTACGGAAATAATCCCAGAACAGACTTGATATACTCACTTTTCAGTGCTTTGTTATTTATGGAGAGGTGAAATTGTATTGTTTTTATTAAATCAACGCATGAGATTTAATTAAGTTTCAGTATAAATGAGTTCTTTGAATTTTTATCAAACATTATTAACGGACGTAGCGGGCATTGACCTCAACAATGTTCAGGAATTCAGACGATGTATTAAGATTGGGTAGCAATTTTGTGGGTGGCGTGGTGACGGAGTGGTTCGTACAGTCGCTTGCATCACAAACACTGCAAGTTTGAATACCGACTTTACCAATGGTTTATACTGAACTTTTGTTCAGTGATTAGTTACACCACAAGCTTTACGGCGAAGGAAAATATTGCGAGGAACCCGGCGTAAGCTTGTTTCAGAATAAATTAGTCTGGGTGAAATGTCACCGAAAAACAGCCTTTCCCGTGCTATGAATATCAAAAAATATTGTTAACTCTTTTGTTCTTCATGAGGGCATGAGGGCATGCAATCTACAATGATTCAGGAATGTTGACACTGTCCCTAACTTCAGAAAGAGAACATTCGAAAACTGGTATTAGTCTTTAATCTCACTGTTGTAGGTCAGGTCAGGTCACTACTCAGCCACCATGGTTTCTCAACTTCATATTGTACACCAGGAGTTGAAAGCGTCCAAAGGCGGTGGTAACCGCTTACCATCATAACGCATGCGTGTTTGCTTTAGTAATATAAAAAATATATCTCTGGCGGAAAGTGGGTGCGTGGGTACTACCTATACACCTCTGCCTACCATCTTGTAGCGTGAGGATATATTATAATTATATAAAAAAATACAATATCAATTCATAGTTTTAGGATTGGTCTAGTTACACACTCAGAATACAGAAAGAACCAGAAGCCGCGTTGAGCTCTAATTACAAGCCGCGCGCTGTGTCCAAAAATCATAACTTGCGCCCCGCACCCGTCTCACCTCCACCCGCGTAATGTTGCTAGCTCAGACATTACTTACCCGTTTTGGGGTAAATGTTTAGGTCAGATATACTATTACACACACACTTTTAATGAAATCCACATACTGATCGGATTGCTACAAACCCAAACATAGGTAATTAAAAATATTATTACTACCTACTAATTTTAAACATAAACAGGGTTATTAGTTATTAGTACTACTACAGCGGCCAGCAAAAGAGGCATTGATGAACGAACGTGTAAATGTAAGCCGCAGGTAAGTAGCAGAACAAAAGTTGTTTGTTTTGATGTACAGACAGAATATACCCCTAAAAGCACGCTGACTAAGTGATTAACCCTGTATAAATATTTGTAAGCTATTAAGTAGATTTAAAAAAAAATATCATCATCAGCCTTATAATAGTCCACTGCTGGACATAGGCCTCCCCTAATGAGTGCCATAGCGCATATTTTACTAGTTATCATATAATTATATAATAACTAATAAAAGTTTGCATTCTAGGGAAAATTGCAACTCAATATTTGGCAACACTATTTACGACAATAATAGACCGAACAATTTATTCACTTATCAATTAACAAAACATCTAAATGCACTACTTACGCATGAAATGTGATCCCATCTTGTTTTTTTTTTAGCCCAGCTGAATTTTTACACGTTGGGACGACACAGGAAGGCATAATTTAATTAAATCTTGCAGCGGTGAAGCACGTCACGCGCGATGAGTGACTAGTCGCGTTCGCGTAAAACTACTCTATTTTAGAGTAGTTTTTGTCGCTTCAGTATTGGGCGCGTTAACGGCTTCTGGTTCTTTCTGTATTCTGAGGTTACACACTATCCCGCTTTGGCCTAGAATGTCCTAAAGAAGACTAGATAACCAAAATCAAAATCAAATGATTTTATTCAACGTAAGGGACACAGGGAACACTTATTGAACGTCACATATTTAATATAGACTAAAGTTACCAAAGTTACCACCGTTTCCAAGAAAAAATACCTGCCAGGAGAAGAAACGGCGAAACAAACTCCCCGGTTTGCTTTTTTTAACATTTGTTCCCTTTTACGTAGGGGGAGTTACATATATAAATATAATAACTATTTACATCTCCTGTAATTTTCACACGAAAAGACGGCCAAGCCGATCATGAGAAGGCCAAAGTTGTAGAAATGAATGACATTGAAAAGACCCACATCATATCTTAACAATAGTTAGGTATATATTATGACCTAGATACCTTCATCACGCTCCACCCAAATTCAAATAACGGTCACATAAACCATTAAACTGTCGTTCTGGAATGTTCGGATTTTAATGACTGGAAGAATATCCAGCGAATATAAAGAACGTACAATAAAAATACCGAGAAATGCCATAAGGCATAAGATTCTCGAAAAATACTGTAAAGAAGTGAAAAACATAGAGGTAACTAGTTAATTATTATTTGCCAACATTATTTTGCCTATTATGCCTACCCCTTCGGGGACCCTTGTGGGACGGCGTGAGGATATATTATTATTATAAACCAGCAAACCTGTATTGAGAAATGGAACGAGGTCTGCTTACGCCAAAAAGGAACTAGCGTTATGAAATTATATCCTCACGCCTTCCCACAAGGGTCCCCGAAGGGGTAGACAGAGGTGTATAGGTAATACCCACACACCCACTTTCCGCCAGAAGTATATAAGGTGCCAACGTGACAGATGGCGAGTCCATCGCCGTTACTCAAGCACGACTACACATACGCCTTTGAATTGCCTCTCAAACGTATGCAGGTTTCCTCTAGATATTTTCCTTCACCGTAAAGCTCGTGGTGTGACTGATCAATTTACTTAAATTCAGAAAAACTCATTGGTACAGTCGGGATTCGAACTTGCGATCTTTGTGTCGCAGGAAACTGCTCAAATTACTCGGCCACCACGACTTCTGTAACTGCTTAAAGTATTTTTAAATTATTCTGTCACTTTTTGAACGACCATATTCACGGTTATCCATGATGTAGCTTTATTTTTATAGATCGTAAGTGGTTTAAAATCGCCAGTCATTAAACTCCGGTTTTATGTCAAATGACACCGGTTAATGTTCCCAAGCTCAGATCGCAGGTTTAAATATCGTCAGGTACGCTCTGATCCGAATGAATCGTTTTGCGAATGAATGGACCCTTTTTAACAGCCTTATGTTTTAATATTGTATATAGAAGGATTTTACGGAAATAATTCCAGAACTGAGTTGATATACTCACTTTTCAGTGCTTTGTTATTTATGGAGAGGTGAAATTGTATTGTTTTTATTAAATCAATGCATGAGATTTAATTAAGTTCTTTGAATTTTTATCAACCATTATTAACGGACGTAGCGGCCATTGACCTCAACAATGTTCAGGAATTCAGACGATGTATTAAGAGTTTAGCAATTTTGTGGGTGGCGTGGTAACGGAGTGGTTCGTACAGTCGCTTGCATCACAAACACTGCAAGTTTGAATACCGACTTTACCTATGGTTTATACTGAACTTTAGTTCAGTGATTAGTTACACCACAAGCTTTACGGCGAAGGAAAATATCGCGAGGAACCCGGCGTAAGCTTGGGAAGCTTTCAAAAACTTATTTATAATTGTGCTTGAGAAACAGCGATGGACTCGCCATCTGTCATATTGGCATCTGAAATTATATCTCCGGCGAAAAATGGGTGTATGAGTACCATCTACACACATCTATGTACCCCTTCGGGATCTTTGTGCTGTGGAGTGTAGATTAATAATTTCGCCACTTCCTATATAACGTATTCTTATTTATATTTCAGCAAGTGTCTGCTAAATTCCGAATCCATATCTCACAGAACTTTGCTTTATTTATGAGCAGGCGTAAATAAATATCATTACTCATGTTCTCTTATGACGCAAGCAATTGATTGTGTATTGTCAAGGTCGACTTCTCCTTATCCCGAGACTTTCCAGTCAATAAAGGCGGCATCAAACTGTGAATTTGACCATGTTGTTTATTTGTTTTTATTTACATTCTATTTTTGAATAGGGATCTATAGACATGTAAAGTATATTAAAAATGCTGTAATAGGGTGAATTTATGCAGTGTTTCTTTTGCTACAGAGATGGGAGTCAAATATTCGGTGTATCACAGTTCTAAAATTACCGTATGATGTATAGAATAAACATACGAGTTTCTGCTATACATTACGCCGCGTCCTTCCGAGGTAATAAGACAGTAGAGAGTCTTCTCCAAACTAAATGATTTCTTTAAACCATATACACATATGCAAGAAAGTAACTTGCATACATTGATCGCTGGCTTTTCATTTTTTAAATGGGTTCTGTAAGTTTTTTTTTATTTTTTTTTTATACTTCAAGAGTGGCAAACAAGCATACGGCCCACCTGATGGGAAACGGTTAGCGAAGTGAAAGAAAGGTGACCAAATCAGTGATTTAGCTCTACTGTATCTGCCCGCCCCATAAGGGACGTAATATTTATGAATGTATATATGTATGTTTAATGATTACTAGCGATCTATTATGAAAGTTTTAGCTTTCGACAATTAAGAATAACCAATATTGCTAGACAGTTCAAATGGAACCTAACTATATTATACTTTAAAATACTACATACTACATAGCCATCCGTGCGATGTAGTTAAACTGCACCAACCATTTTCAGAACCATTCTGCTGGACCATAGCAGTATCCATTAGTGGACACGAGCTAATGAACATAAACGCTTGAACGCTCTATGTAATAATAATTGCCGGTCAAAGATGGCGGAACCATAGCCGCAAAATTACACTGTCAAATACTAAATTCAGCTTCATAGCTATCCTGAGGAATATAATTCGGCTATAAGATTATATGTCAAGTGAAGAATTCCATTTTCGAATTTTAATTATTTTGCCAAGCATTGAATTGACTTTGAATTTTACCGCAAACATAAAAGGAAATGTAGAATGAACTCCCCGTTGATGTTTTCCTCAGAGAGTACAGATAGGAGTTCTAAAAGAAAATAATCCTACAGAGTCAATAATTTCATTGGTAGCCAGAACCGCTTGCCATCAGATGGGCCGCGTGCTTGTTTACCTCCTTACTGATATAAAAATATGAAAGAAAAGAGACTAAAATATTTTTACATACCGAGAGCAACATCGGTCTCTGACTACCACATTTCATGCGATTCGGACTCACTCGATAGTTACAATACAATTGTTAATAGACAGACACGTATACGCACACACATGTATGTTCGATTAATATCTGTACATATGTATATAATAGTTTTTATTTTATCATTATATCAAAGTAATGCATTGAATACAATATTATTCCGATTATTATTATAACCATTGTTATTCCGAGTGCGCGGTCCTTACAAAGACAAGCTTAGCTATTGGTGAGGGTATGTATTATTGTAAAAGGGTTTAATAAAAATGAAAGCTTCAACTTTTTTTAAAATCATTTGCCAACCAAAAAGTGGAGAACAGTACAGACGTGGAGACTTTATAACGTCAAGAATTTGTGGACAATTCGGCATATGTTTCAGAGCCTATATTATTAATATATATATAAATATACCTACATATATCTTTACGCCATCCCACAAGGGTCCCCACACAACCACTTTCCACCAGAGGTATATTTTTGTATCAAAGAGACAGATGGTGAGTCTAAAGCTGTTACTCAGGCACGGTTATAAATACGCATTTTAAATGTATTCTCAACATATGCTTGTTTTCTCGCGATGTTTTTCTTCACCGCTCATGGTGTGATTACTCTGTACTTAAGTTTTGAAAAACTCATTGGATTCGAACTTGCAATCTTTGTGTTGCAGGAAACCACTCGACCACTATGGCTCATTGTTATAAATAGGAACTTTGGAAGCCATGGTATATAGTCCAAGACATGCCGTCATCGAACCGGACGACGACATAACGGTCCTCCAGGACGCCCGACAAAAACATACCAACACTACACACAACCGACCACTGTTCCGTCCTCGCCGGCGAGGCTCGACGCGAATAAGCCGTAATGTTCCCCCCCGACCCCCGCCGCAAACGCCGGCCCGCGCCGAGACAGACGCGCAAATCCCGCCCCCAAAAAATATTTAATTAAAATTACCAGTCCAGCCCAGCTCCCTTGCTCGCGATCCAGCAACGCCCTAAGCCGAGGTTCGTACCCCACCCGTACCCCTTAGCTATGTTGCTTAAAAATAAAGTGCCTGGCTGGAGGCCTAGGTCTCGCCATTGACCGGTTAAGTAGCAAAAGTTCCCGGAACTCATGCTACGAGAGACAATAAAAAAAAAGCCATGGTATATATGAAGCGTCATAATCAATAAATTACACACGCTAAACATTGTACACGCAGTGATCTTATGAATAGATCATGAACTGAAAGGTTTGTGGAGAACTTTATAAGCCTTTTTTGGGCTGTGCTTAATAGTACACCTTATGTCACGTAGAATAGACGTAAAAGTAATATGAAACTTAGATCCACTAATCTGGTACCTAAAGACAAATAAAGTCTAGTAGAATTACTCGTTTTCTCCTTGAGCAAACATGTTTACATTCGCGGAACAAATAATGGATCCAATCGATACACGGATGACTTACGAGTACGTTTTAGCTTCGCCACCAAATTGATAGATCTGTTCTTATAAAGTTGTTGTTTATTTTGTTTCATTTGAAAATGTTTTTTTCATTGGAGAGCGTTTAGACCAATGAAAAAGTAAAGCGTCAATGAAAGATTTTGTGAAGGCGAGGAACTTGTGGATAATTATGTGGTTTATTTTTTATTATTATATATATCTAATTAAAAGCCGTGGTGGCCAAGTGGTTCGAGCAATTACCTGCGACGCAAAGGTTGCAAGTTCGAATTCCGACTGTACCAATGAGTTTTTCTGAACTTAAGTACAGTGATTAGTCACACCACGAGCTTTACGGTGGTGGAAAACATCGAGAGGAAACCTGCATACGTCTGAGAAGAAATTCAAAGGCGTATGTATAGTCGTGCATGAGTAACGGCGATGGACTCGCCATCTGTCACGTTGGCACCTAATATACCTCTGACGGAAAGTGGGTGTGTGGGTATGACCTATACACCTCTGCCTACCCCTTCGGGGACCATTGTGGGAAGGCGTGAGTATATATTATTATTTATGTATGGATAATTAATAAGTGGCAAGGTGGAAAGACGAGCTCTAAAACCCGTGTATTAATAAGTTTGTCAGAATGTTATTGATCATGCCAGGTGATTTGTGGTGTAGGTATTTAAGTTAATTCCTAACTCCAATGTATTAGTGCGGGACCTTAACATACTCGTATCCCAACTCTGATCATATCGTTAAATATGTATAGTAGCACTTCTATACAATAAACTACAATAATAATTGATGAGTAAAGTATAGTAAAATAATTAAGACTGGTTGAAGAACAAACATACAATACGAAAGTGTCTGGCGTTGCAAGCGTTCATAGGCGGCGGTAACCACTTACCATCAGGCGGACCACATGCTTGTTTGCCTCCCATGTGGTATAAAAAAAACAATCATTCGAGGATATTAACACCAAGAGTAGTCGAAGCCAGCGAGCATGTGTGAAGAGATTAATGAATGTTCATGAAGTGAAAGAGTTCTAAGTCTGAGAAAACTGATGTTTATCTCTCTCTGTCTACCCCGTGAGAGACTCGAAGTGAAAATATGTGTAGCTATGTAAACTATCTCATTTAAGCATCTCTATTGGAACCTTAAATCCTATTGTTAGTTTACATAGTAAGCGACACCTTAATAAACTTGTCGAAACGAAGCCCCTAATAAAGGTATCGAACAACATATCATATTGCTAATGGAAAGGTGAAGTTTAATCACATTCACCCTTTCTGGAAGGTTTCTTAATGAGCGTATATTGAATATATACAAATCGAATCATTGGCTTCAGCCAATAAAGCGATTGGGGTATGCTGTGAATTGAGGTAAGTGCGAGTGATTTGGACGGGCGTGGCTGGAGCGTGGGTGCTAAGTGTCATATCAGTACCATATATATAGATATATGTATATCCTCACGCCAAGCCTTCCCAGGAGGGGTAGGATATATTTTAGGTGCCAACGTGACAGATGGCGAGCCCATTGCCGTTACTCAAGCAAGACTATACGTACCCCTTGGAATTTCTTTTCAGACGCATACAGGTTTCTTTTGGATGTTTTCCTTTACCATAAAGCTCTTAGTGTGACTAAAGACTGTACTTTTGTTAAAAAAAACTTATTGGTATCGTCGGGATTTAAACTTGCGATCTTTGTGTTGCAGGCAACTCGAACCCCTCGGCCACTACGACTCATATCATTTCTTGCGTTTATAGCTACCGGTGTTTTTGTTTACTTGAAACAACTTCGTTGTTGAAGCGAGTATCAGTGAGACGTGAAGTAAAATAAAATAGATGGTTGCTTTGGGAATTGCCAACGCATTATGTAATTAATTATGGTGACGGCCGTCTGGTCTAGCAGTCAGATCCCCCGACTGCAAAGCTTAAGGGCGCCGGTTTGATTCCCGCTAAGGGCGGATATGTATGTGATTAGAGGATATGTATTTGTGTACTAATGAACCTTAGTCTTGGATATCCCATGTATGTATCTATCTATGTTAGTATTATATGTCTTTGTTCTATAACAATAATACAATCTATGACCAACCTATATAAGCTACTAGCAGACCCGGCCACGCGATGCTGCGGCTTAGGTTTTTATTATATTTAATTGTAAATTAACATCATGCCAAAAATAATATTATGAACAAGTTTAATTACTATGTAAGCAATAGTTGAAAAACGTGTTTTTTTGCCTCCTTGCGAGTGGAGTTTCATAAAATCTTAGCTGACCTCTACACCGCGTAAGGAATACTCCTACGAAATTTCAAGTCAATCGGCCTTATAGTTCCTGAGATTTCGTGATGAGTGAGTTCACAAATGGGATCTTCTATATTTGTCATGCAGATTTCCTTATAATAATAATAATAATATAATATAATGATTATGACAGTATACAGAAAGTATACAACATGACAGTATACAGGTAAGAGCATCAGCTACCTCTAGAGAGATAAATAGAGAGTCGTCAATACTAATATCCGCTTCATAAAGCAAAAACCTTTTCGCTTCGTCCTGATTCATCAGTAACTTCTGTTACAAGCTCACCGGTTTCTATAAACCGGTGGTAATCGGTATTCTTGAATTATTCCCATACGCGAGTGTTCGATCAAATCGATCCATAAGTTGGTATATTCAATTGTTTTCATTATATATCAGTTGGACGAGACATGCGATTGGATGATGCGTTTAAGAAGCGGACATAAGTACTGAGGACGCTCATGTTCGTAGCGGTGGTGAAATATTTTTATTTATGTACCTTCGCCAACTCACCATCCAAAGTTTATAGTTTATATAAACCGGAAGATAGCTTAATTAATATCATTAAAATTCCACAACTTAAGCTTAGAGTGAGAGATCTAATAAGTACATTGTTGTTCTACGAATATCATAATATTATCAAAGATATAAATTTTTTACTTTTTTAAATCGGAAAATATCAGCCACCTTTTTGTAAGACAGATTTTCTATGTAAATAGGCCGAGTAGGGTATCAATATTACTGAGTGTTAGTTTGAAGCACTATTGGGTATAAAGTAATAAAGAACGAATGGTTAGCACCATGAAGGATTGTTGGTACGGCAACTAGTGTCTGATTTATATGAATACATTTTTAGTTGTGTTTTATTTTTATTGGCTCAGTGTTTTCAAATATCAGCCAATTATTTTTTTTCCATTAAACTTAAGGTCACAACGTTCGTGTTCTTCATACGTCACCAGTTGTGAAAGAAAAGGTATTTTAAGGCTTGGAATTTTCATACACACATGCATCGAGCGCATATAAGAATTGTTTTTTGTCCAAAAAATAAACCTATGGTTCTAAATATCTATGAATACACAGATAATTAGATTGATTGATTGATAACACTAAAATAATATATAGGTATATTTGCATATCCATCTCTAATTTTCACGAGTTCGAAAAAGTAGCTTTGGAATTTTGCCTGCTAGAATCGGTTCAGCCGCTATGTCGTGAAAGAGCATTTTAATAGAAGAACTTTGAAAATTTCAGGATGAAAAAAAAGTAGCCTTTGTCCTATTCCTAGGTATAAGCTATCACCATTTCAACTTTCAGCCAAATCGGTTAAGCCGTTTGACCGCGAAAGAACCGCAAACATCCAAACTTACAAAATTTCACATTTATAATATTAGTAAGATAAGATTATATATAATAAATTCGTCCTTACTACAGCACTGCTGCCTTATGGCCCTAGGTCAAATTAAAATGCTTAAAAAGAATTAACTGTAAAACTAGTAAAGTAGTAGTAGTAAATTATGTTATTCAAGTGTTAGTGTGAAAAGAAAGACATCAGAATTTTACTCAAATAATACGTAGGTATGTATACCATCGGAATACTTAATTAGAGTTGGAAGTTTGACTGAGCTTAAGCCTCATAATAGGCGGTATTACCGACAATTGCAACCACATTTCAAAACCTTTGAAGATTAGTTCAAGGGAAACTACGATAATGAGAAATTTCATCCATATTAATTGTGGATCATGTGAATTCTTTTATCAAAAAGATACAGCTATGAAGTTAGAGGAAGCTTACTTGTAATAAAGAAGGTAAAAAATTTCATCCTTAAAACAAAGAGCTCACTAGAACTACTCATTCCTCACATTTCATTTGATATCAATCACGGCTTACAAAGCCTCGGCTATGTTCGGCTATACTCGGCATAGCTCGGGGCGCCTATTCGTAGCTACTGCACCTCAGTATGTCTACGGAGCTACGAGAACCGCACGTATCGGCGTAGAAGAGTAACGGCGTAGCGGGGGTTTGAACATCTACGATTTACGTAGACCGGTGAAGTGATAAAACTATTTAGTGACAAACGCTTACAAGTGACAAAAGTTACGTGGAATCATGGTGTTATATTATTAGTCTGATTAAAGGATAAGCGTTTATAACGATACGATTGTTATAGTTATTATATGGTAAGTAAGAAAATTGGTATTTACTTTTTTATCATTTAATATTACCGATTTGATAAGGATCATATTTTTGATACGTTTCCATTACGTACGTTATTCGTGTGTTTATTTAATGGGTTAAGATGACTTTAATGTGAACCCTAATTGAATTTCTAAGATAAATCGAAAGTACATCATTTTATTTGAGAGAACACGCGTATTAAGAAGATATTAAAATGATTTTGACAAAGATGACGACAAATTCACTATCTGTTACAATTAAAAAAAAGTTCTTATTAAAAATCGCTAGCCCGTTCAACATCTACCCATCCACATTTGAAATACTTAGAGCCGTGTTGGCTGAGAGGAAACCTGCAGACGTTTGAAAATAAATTCCAAGACGTATGCATAGTTTTGCTTGAGTCACGGCGATGGACTTGCTATCTGTCACGTTGGCACCTAAAATATTTTTCCAGCAAAAAATGTCTGCCTACCCCTTCGGGGATCCATGTGGAAGGAGGTAAGATAACATAGGCCCTTAAGTAGTTACATAACAGAACCTTTAATGTATATATTTCATTAATTTATATATATTAATGTCTATCAAGCACATTATTTATGTGCTTCTTAAACGGATGCAGACTTCCCTTTAATGTTTTTCTTTATCGTGTGTCTAGCTCATATGAAGTAGTAAATTATACAGTGATTACATATATATCATCACGCCGAGTCCCTAACGGGGTAGGCGGAGATTATAGAGCGCCAGTTCTCTCTAGACTTACATACCTCTTTCGCTTCGTCCACATTCATCAGTCTCTTCATACATGCTCGTCGGTTTCAAGTACTCTTGACGCGATTAAATTACGCTTAAACTTAAATTTACATAAATCTCATTGGTCAGACCAACAGGGATTGAATCTACAATAATTATTGTAATAGTTCACTTAAAATCAATGTATTAACGGCCGCGCTAGGAGTATCTCCCGCAGAGAGCAATAACCATGAAGTTTGCGTGTCGGGTAAATGGCGATAGTGTAGTTCTGATGTGTACCCATTTCAATAATATCTTAGGACTCTTGGCATGTGGGATGCGATGCACGCAATATTTGTGATTAAAGCTTGAAGTATAGTTACTCGTATATACAGAATTGCAATAGTTTCGCTGAAGAAAAGCTTCAATAAAAAAGGGAGGAAGGGCATCGGGATATCCCATTTAAAATTCTACTAGCCACATCCGATTAAGGTAGTATACTCTTTTAAAAGGTCGCAGCCTAATGCCACGGGAAAGAAATCAGATTTCATGGAATGGCACAAACGGGATAAGTTTTTCTTCAAACTGCTAGCTGCTGCTATAAAAGCAACTATAGGCTATAGTAGCCGCTTACCATAAGGCCTTATGCTTTACTAATCGTGCCAAGAAAGCAAGAAACGTGTAGTGGAATTCCTAGATTTAATATATATATGATATATTTTAGGTGGCCGAAGCCGTGGTGGCCGAGTGGTTCGAGCAGTTGCCTGCGACGCAAAGGTCGCAAGTTCGAATCCCGACTGTACCAATGAGTTTTTTCTGAACTTTGACTACAGTGATTAGTCACACCACGAGCTTTACGGTGAAGGAAACATCGAGAGGAAACCTGCATACGTCTGAGAAGAAATTCAAAGGCGTATGTATAGTCGTGCTTGAGTAACGGCGATGGACTCGCCATCTATCACGTTGGCACCTAATATACCTCTGGCGGAAAGTGGGTGTGTGAGTACTACCTATACACCTCTGCCTACCCCTTCGGGGACCCTTGTGGGAAGGAGTGAGGATATATTATATTATTTTAGGTGCCGAGGTTTCTCAAGCACACATATACATACGCCTTGGAATTTATGCAGGTTTTCTCGATGGTTTTTTCCCCATAAAGCTGTTCTATAGTTCAGAAAAACACATTGGTACAGTTGGGATTTGAACTTGTAATCTTTGTACTGCAGGCAGCTCTAGCTACAGGGCTATCAGGGCTCAAACTACATTGACGTGGCAATAGGATAGGTAGCACTACTATCGCCATCTATCGATTCATACAAAAAACTTTTCACGACTATATTTTTTTATCAACTATTAAATCATAACTGCATATATTATTATATGTATATTGACTTCAAACTTAGAGGAAAAATCTGTAAGGCGGAAGCGGTAAGTGAGTTTTGAAGTGGTAACTTCACCGCCTAATCTTAAACAATAATAGAGTTTCTACCTCAAACTTACAAACTGCGATTAAATTTAATATTATGACTTTTTATAGTCTCTTTTATTACGTCGCTATAAATTTTCGACTCAGTCAAGTAATTTTGGTTTAATAAGAAGCCGAAAACGGCGGTAGCGTAAAATTTTAGATGTAAAGGTTCAATATGCATGTATTTTATATAAATATTTAGCTTGAAGGAACGCTTTCGCTTTTATTACAAGGAACGGGATTTAATTTAGTTTTAACAGCATTGGTTTGTAGTCAAACGGAATCTTTATATTTTGGTTCAGTCAGTGCGAATATCACAAACCAACGTTTACAAACTATTGTCAGTCAGTTTGATTGTAGGTTTGGATCTTGAGTTGTACCAACATTTATTTCCTAGCTTTTGAGTATAAACTTTAATCAATTCACAAACATTTTAGATGTTAAAGTAAATACTCCAATCATATATAGTATGTACATAGAAATGTGACGGCAACAGTGTCTTTATGTCACCAAAATACACATATCTTCAGCGTACAAAAGGTGTTAGTTACACCTCTAATATTACCCTTTCGAAGTAAATACATATCCATCACGCCGAATCCCTAATGGGCTAGCCAAAGAGAGCAGAGTGCCAGTTCTCTTTAGACTTACATACCGCTTCGTCCACATTTATCAGTCTCTTCATACATGCTCGCCGGTTTCGAGTACTCATAATTTTATTCGCTTAAAGACGCATCTTTGAGTTTCCGATCGATTTGGAACGCGGTCTTCCTCTGCCTATTCTTGCCTTTCAGAGTGAATACATAGTAAAATCGTTCGAGTGGTAACATCTGTTTAAAAAAATAATTGAACTTAGTACTCTGAATGGAACTATTTTCGTTCTTTTTATATAGTGAGGTATATTTGGGCAATAAATAACATCTCGGAATCCTTAAAAAGTGGTTTCATTGAACATTAACGTTCTTCAATTAAATTGCGCAGCTCTTGCTTTACTTCGCAATTTAATGACCATAAAAACTCTTTAGATGTCTTGTTAAGTACACTAAGGTGATTTAGGTGCATTGTGGTTTGTTTATAGAAGATACTAGCTGTAACCAACAAAGCGTGGCTGTGGCTTTGTTAAAATAAAAAAATTACAACGTTTTACTAATTGTTATTTGTTCTGCTTTTACATCGATTAGATGTCGCTTTTGATTACTATTTACAAAGCGCGCGTATTTACAAGACAAATACTTCAAGTTTTCTCACGAGGGTCTGCGAAGGAATAGCAGAGGCTTAGAAACACCTTCTTAATTAAGAGGTTTCGGCGCCAACGACAGATGAATAGTGTATCGCAATTGCTGAACCACAAATGCCTATGATAAAATATACTAAAGATTTTTTTATGTAGTGTTTTCTCACGATGTATTATTATACTATATATAACATCATCACGATGTAGGGAGGCCTAATAGGATCCCTGAAGGGGTAGGCAGAGGTGTATAGGTAAATACCCACACTACCACTCTCTGTCAGAGATATATTTTAGGTGCTATCGTGACAAATGGCAAGTCCATCGCCGTTACTCAAGCACGACACTCTCGATGTTTTCCTTCAACGTAAAGCTCGTGATGTGACTAATCACTGTACTTAAGTTCAGAAAAACTCATTAGTACATACATATACATTTTTCATACATTCCGCCATCAATGCGTGATTAACTAACAAAATATGAAAACTTTCAGATTCATCAAATAAGTAAGCAAAAGCAACTTATAAAAAAATATCACTGTAGATACATACATACTTGCGCAAGTAATCTATTATGTTAAGTAGGCTTGGATTGCTATTGGTGACAATTTTCAAGAGAGTTTACAGTTTACTCGCTGATACACAAATAAAAGCTGTATTTGTATTATAATAAAGGTTAAAAGTGTATACACTAGACGGTGCCTATATTTCTGAAATGACCTTAATTCACATAAAGGGGGCTGGATTGAAGTATGATTTGATTGAATCTTTAGAAGGGAACATAGCTCTCAATTGAATACCGATAGGGAATGCTTCAGGAATGACTAATATGGCTGCCATCCTATGAAGTGTGACCACTCTATTTGATCACTCTTTTTTACAAGCTTTTATTTTGGACTTCTATATGCATTGATTGGCCACGACCTTGTCTATTAACCTCTAATCCTTAAATTATAATCGTAAATAGTGCTATTTATCCTACGATGAGACCGCGTAAAAAGCTAGATATCTATTAGCAAAATCTGTCGAGTATTTTAACAAATGTAGTAAGACTTTTTCTAAAAACGGTGTTTTGACACCTTCGCCTATCCCTGCAGGAACCCTGATGACACAATAATAATACCTTTCCTTATACGTATTTGCGTAAACTGGCTCCTAGGAAAGTTTAAGGATGTTGGCCCCTATGTATATGTAATTTGATGAGTTGCAACATATAAATATATTACATAGATACCTATATTTGTGGCTCTCATAAACTTATTTTATATCACTGCTTAGGCATTTTGCCTTTGGTCAGCGGTTTTGAAAACACGGTTTCTTAATGTATTTCAAATATATGATAGAGATTATTATAACTATCAAAAGAGTCCCATTTTGTCATAGGTAACCTTAAAAATATGTAAATGATTTGCCTTTTGTTCTTCCTCGGTTTATTATGGGGGTCATACGTTACCTTTTATTTTTCAACTATGTCGTTCACATTAATTTAAGTATAATACTTTTCTTACCCAACAATCTGATAAAAATAAAATAAAAATCTTGTATTAAAATGATAAACGCCAGCCAGTAGGAAGTCAGACATACAATAAAACAAAGGGATTTTTGACCTCGCCGCTCAATTACCCACGACGCAGGGCTCGGTACATCCTGCGTGACACTGAGAGGCTTCACAAAGACATGTTCTGACAAGCGAGCGTGCTTACGGGCGAACTAATCTATGTTCGGCCAAACAATGAGCGCCGGCCACCCGGGCCGGCAAATCTTTGTTTGTCCTCCCTGCTGTGATAGTCAGATGGAAGCGGAGATACGTTTGTTTCGGGAACATCTCGGTCGGCTAGAGCGGCCATTTATTCAGATGAGTGCCCTTTATAAGGCCAAGTGAGCGTTTTTTCGTAATAAATACTGTTATTGGATTAAACATAAAATTTAATAACTGCTCGTGCAAAGAAACCCAAAATGTTTGAGGTAAAACTCGTCAATTTACACTGTAAGCAATTTTACCAAAAATCGGGGCTATTATCATGAATATATTATAGCATTTGCAATTATTAATAATAAATATAATTATATTAATAAAATATTTAAAAAATATATGTTTTTGTTTAGAATGATATTGGTGATAGGCACCTGTAATATATTAATCCCACCATAAGTGTATCAGTAAAGCGACACTATTAAGGAATATGTATATGACAGGGAAGATATTCAAAGACGTGTGACAATTCGGCAGTAGTCTCGTCATACAATCGCTGGACAAAGAATGATCTTCCTCTCCCTTCCAACCCCTCTGCGCTCACTTGTAGAAACCTGAAGAGTTCATTCGGATGAATTAACTCTTCAGGTTTCTACTAGTGAACTAAATTTTATGATAGTCTTGGATAAGACTATCATAAAATTTACCAACAAATTAATTTGTTGAAATTATATATTAACGTAGATTAAACGTATCCTAAACAAACTTTGCCCAAGTAAACAATGCTGGTATCTATTTTGCAATAATAAAACGATAATATTATGTTATAGTCAACAGCTCTTTGCGGATGCTTATGTTTACTAATTAATACCACTACAGTTGTTTTTGTTAAAGCTTGTAGCAAATAATGACACTCAAATACAATGCTTATACATACGTATCATCGCACCAAGTCCCTCACCGGGTAGGCAGATAGTAGAGCGCCGTGTTAATCATCGAATCAGTTTATTCTTAACTCTTACGATTATATTAATTAACCTACAATGTAAAGTGAGTGAGTTGTTTATTACTCAATCACGATAGAATGTTGAACGGTATTGGATGAAATTTTGCACAAAGGTAGAATATTAGCTGGATTAGCCCATGAATATTATTATATCAAGATACATGAATAAAATTAATTTATTTAAAAAAATATATTATAAAAATAAATTCAAATTTTAATACAAACAATGGTGTTACAATTTTCTTATCCAAAAGGACTAATCAATCCATAGATATTTAAGTATCACAGCTACTATTTATGCTATTTTTAGATACAAAAATGTAAATACGTATATTCTGTAGGACAATGTTGGGACAGTCTGGCCGTACCCTTTTATATACAAAAGCCGCGATGACCGCTTTCCATTAGGGCGGGTTGAATATAAAATTTGTCAGTAAAACACCTTCACACTTTCATTATGAAATCCGACCTGGGGCTTGTGGCTTGCACGACGATGCTTTAAGGACACAGAATAAATTTGGAGTTGGATTGTACGTCTATGGGACATGCAATTCAAATGAATACACTGGACGTTCAATAAAATAAAAAAAAAATATAAGTAGTTTCTATCCGCGAACGCTTAGGCTGTGGAACGAACTTTCCCTAGAGAATAGAGCATGGAGTTGTTCAAGAAGGGTGTGAAAGGATTCCTGAAGGGTCGGCAACGCGTTATCGATGCGCCTGGTATTGCAAGCGTGCATACACGCCGGTAACCGCATACCATCAGACGCCAGTGGTATAAAAAAATATTAGATGTATATACCATAAAGTATTTATTACCTACACGACGTTCTACAAGTTTCCACGACAGGGTAGGCAGATATATAAAATACATTTAGGTACCAACGTAACAGAAGAATCAGTCGCCGTTACTCAATCATACCGAACATTTCATATCCAAGCATCTGCAGCTTTTCTCTCATTTTCTTCACCGTAAAGCTCATTCACAAATCATATTCATATATACTAATATTATAGAGGAAAGAGTTGTTATGTAAGTATGTTTGTAAGGAATTGGCTCAAAAAGTACTGGAACGATTTTAAAAATTCTTTCAACATTTGAATTCTACATTATCACTTATAATTATCATTCACTTATATCATTAATATAGGCTATTTTAATTGCAAGTAAAAAATAATTATGCCAAAATATTTATAAAATAAATGTCCACCCTTGCGAAGCCTGGACGGGCAGCTAGTATATAGGTACATTTTTCGAATGCTAACTTTTAAGTGTGATGAAACTGATTGATGATGACTGACTGATAATTACTGATCTGAGTGTCAAACGACGTATTAAAATTTCGGGCCAAATGCAAGTTTATTCTTTGTACGTGCTTACTTTTACACAATCAAGATTTAGTACATTGTAACGGCCCTTCGAACATAAGTATTAGAGCGTAAAGTAAAAGTATACTGTTTTTCTACCATATTATTATATTACGTAGCTTTGTTTAATTGCCCATTTGCTGTATTGCAGATCTTAGGATAAATAGTTTTATCTCTTTATCCGTGGTCAAGAAACAACTATACTGATTGAGCGTTGTATATGATGTAGCTGAGTTTGAATATCACTATTTCTTCTTCACGCCTTTAATTTAAAAAAATCCTTAATATGATTTAAATTGATTGACACATTTAATTGATATTGTCTTTCTTCTCTAAAAATATGTTTATAAAACTAGTATTTCCAAGTGTTCGAGTATTAAAACAAACATGCAGAAAACAACTCTCACTTGAATCTTCAAATGTTACTGGAAACTTATAACATACCGTAAACAACTTTTAGGAAGACGGGATGGACGAGGGATAAAAACGAAACTGGCACTTAAGGCAATAAAAGGTGAATACTCTTTGAAAATTTTCGCATTATGTGTTTCACATCGCATATTATCTTTCAGTGACGCATATAATTCAGGCATTGTGTAACTTCCGCTAAATAAAAAGTGAAAGTGGGCGGTGATATTTTCGTTCAATACTGCTCGTTCAATAGTAGCTCGAATTGGGTAGTACTGTTTACGGTTGATTGCAGCCAATGGCAGGCACTGCTTTCGGCTAGTGTTGCGGTGTTGTGTAGACTAAGGTTACCAGCACTCGCTTACTTATTTATTACTGCTGTCTAATAGACGATAATAACTATAGTGAAGTCAAGGTCAACGGATCTAAGATTTCCAGTAATGAGCTCCTTGGGGAGGGGGGAGGATTGTTATATTATGTTGGCAGCAGAGGGATTTATGCTACCAACACAGTATAACTCTCCAAACACATAGTGGCAAAGTGCAAGTGATACTTTGGTATTGTAAGCGTAAATAAGCTGCGGTAACCGTTTTCTATCGGGTGGGCCGTATGCTTGTTTGCCACTCTTGCATAAAAAAAAATCTCAAACTAGACGAAGAAGAACCACCTGTTTTGGTTATAACTATGAGATCCGTGCGATTTTGGTCTTAGCGATAGCTACAACTTCGATTAAGTATGTAGCAAATCTTCCTTATCGAAGTTCTCGTACATTGTTGACATTTGACCTGTAGTTTAAGTACAAATTAGTCGCCGCAGGTGGTCGGGTTTTCTATGTGACGTATGAAGCTCAGAGTGCCGACCTGATCCTGAATAACTGTCTTATTCAAGATCAGGTTTGTATGAAATCTATCAGCGACTAATAAACATGCTTATATAGGTATAAAAATGTTAAGCAGCCTGTAAGATATTTTAGAAAGGATTAGCGACAAGCCGTTGCATTGTGCGGGTATAAGATGTTTATATCTGTCGTATTGTCAACATTCTAACTCATTTCAACATATTTACACAGAACCTCCACTTTTCTGTTCTCTCTGTCCTTCTTCTTGACTTTTGGTATTTAGACATCATGAAATTCCGTTCATTTGTTTTTGAGTTTATCGCGAACAAAAAAAGAACGCGCGGTAGGGGACTATATAGGATGTTCTGTAATGTGTAATGATAGTTAGGGAAAATCTAACAAAAAGTTACATAACGATATACATGGACGGAGTTATTAAAATATCTTACGTAAAAGTAATAATTATGTGTGGAGTAAGCAGCCTATTGAAAAGTTCGTGTCTACTGGGGTACGTTCTGTTTTCTCATTTCCTGCTGAGAGTGGGGTCTTGTTGGGCACTTTCCGCTGTGTCGCCCAAATTGCCACTTATGGGGGTGACGTGTCGTCGTGAGCTAACGATTCCTGCCTTGGCAAGTGTCACTGTAGACGTGAAGGTAGTTGATGATCATATAAATATTATAGGGTTTTTTTATTTTTATTCGCGCAGGTATGAAGTCTTGGCTCTCAGGTATTCAGTATTAGATAGTTATCAGAGCAATGTGCATAATATGGTCGTAATACAAGGGTAGAGCAAGATGAAGTATTCCGCTAGAACATCACGACCCGATATTCAAATTGCCATTTCTTTATTTATTAAATATTTTGCAACAGCTTACAATTTTTATAAACAGACAATATACCCTGACGGGCGTAGCAACACAATAATTGTCTTATTCCTTAAAATAATACATACCTGATATAATTAAATTTACTTAAAATTATGATAACATTTATACCATTAAAATTTTAAATGTTTTGAGATCAAGGCTAGTTAGAATTTAATATTATAATGTGACAACAACTTAATGTTTAATAATAAAATATATATATTTACTATATTTATATTTACTATTATTTACTTTATTAATACATATATTTATTATAATGTATTTACGAGTATATACCGAATTGTATTCGCAAAAATCAATGTAACTATTATTATCACCTATTTTAATTAGGGATTAATCACGTCAGGAGCTTTTCCACGGAATGGTAACAGACTCGGATTTTTTCACATTGGCATATCTCCGGTAAAATGAATGTGTTTATGAACACCTGCCAACCGCTACCCATGTGGGAATCCGTAAAGTATTCCATTATTATATATAAAATCGTCATTGTCACGTTGGCACCCGAAAGTGGGTGTGTGGGTACTACCTATACGCCTCTGGCTACCCCTTTGGGGAAGGCGTGAGAATATTTGATATATAAAATAAGCGTTAAGACTAACATGATAAACAACTCGCACGAAAAAACAGTTTTTGCGTTAGCAGTCCTCTTCCAGTTTTAGCGCTCCGCGAAAACAATGTCTGCCTAATGATTAATTCATTAGCTATGTTTTGATTGGCGGTTGTCGGAATACAATGACAATCAATCGAATGCTATTAATTGGACATCGGCTCAATACCAACGCGAATCTGAAGTTATATTTTCAGATACCTTTACATCACAAAATGTATGATGTAAAGGTATCATCACGCTTTCCCACAAGGAACCCCGAAGGGTAACAACAGCCTCGTTTCGGAGATATATCATCCTTTCTTAAGCACGACTATGCGGTCTTTGATTTTTTCTTAATCGTAAACAAGCTGCCTTGAAGGTTTTCATTCACCGTTAAACTCATCGTGTGATATATTTCTGTCCTTATCTATACTTCCATACTAAGATTATAAAGAGGAAAGATTTGATTGTTTGTTTGTATTGACTAGGCTCCGAAACTAATGGACCGATTTAAAAAATTCTTTCGCCATTGGAAAGGTATATTCACCCTCGGTGACATAGGCTAATATATTTTCTTTTATGAAAAATCCTATGTCCACCCTTGCGAAGCCGGGACGGACCGCTAGTGTTAAGATAAATTTCAAACCACCCGAGTCCGTATCTGCAATCTTGATATCGCAGGAAACTACGCAAACCAGCCAGCACTGACTTTTTATTTATATAAAACTAACCAATAAACCTATCAGCTTTACTACTCAATCCATGCCTATTGATGTAAAATAGATAGAGTAAAAATCTCACAATCAATCTGGTTGATGGCACACCCTACCGCAAATGAATTCACAAAAGTAGGGTGCCGAAAGAGAAATTTCCAACGTCACGCATCACCGCTGAATAGGTATCCCACGTCGAGTTCAGGGATGTATGGTAATGTGATGGAGACATATCGTATTCTCTCTCGCCGGCTACAGAGTGTTCTCTCTACAACGTTTTGTATTTCCCGTCTTGTTCCTTATTTGATGCTTTTCGTGGATGGAAACAATGGCATCCATTTGGTTGGTAAGTTCCGCTTTAAGGAGACGGGCGGTAGTGCTCTGAATCGAGTTAGCGACGCTCTTATTGTTTACGCGTACATGTTTCCAATGGCGGTTACGTTGCTGTTTCCGTCGAATTTGACACAAAAACTGGTGAAAATATATCGTGTTTTGAAGGACGTGCTTGGAAAATCAATATGGATATGCCTAAACATACCCTGTTTAAGTATTAGAGCGCCTACTTTCTATACGCTTCTTACATAACTACCCGCTCCCACCTACTCTAACGTTCCTATCAAAACATCTGGTATCTGACGTACCAAAGTAAAAAAAACGTACCTTCGACAATTAAATAGCTATGGATATATTTTAAATAATGGCTTTCCTTAGATATCAAAGGCATGATGGAGGGTACGTGCTCCGCGGGAACGCCCACCGCCGTAAGGTCAAGTGCTCACTGACTAACAGTATTGTAAATAACATTCACAGGTTATTGTTTAGGTATTAATCACAAAAAATCTTATAAAGAATTATTCAATTTGTGTTGTTTTCGTGATAGATTTGTCTGACTATGCTACCTATCATAGTGTAACAAAAATGTTGACTTCGTGGTTTGAGCAGTCGCCTGCAGTACAAATATTGCAAGTTCGAATCCCGACAGTGCCAATGAGATTTTCTGAACTTATCCATAGTGATATCACAGAGTCACCACACGAGATTTACGGTGAATGAAAACATCGAGAAAAAACCTACGAACGTTGAGAAGCAATTCAAAGTTGTGTTGCGAAACGGCGATGGATTGGCCATATTATGGTAATTTAGCACCTTAAATATATCTCCAGCGAATTGCCTACACGTCTCTACTAATTCCTTTGTGGACCCTTGTGGGAAGGCGTGAAGATATATTATAGTAATAAAAATGTACGACTACTTCGGTAAACACTCATACCTAAATACAACAGTTAAATCATTATTACACGCAATGCAAATCTGCTCATATATTCAAGCAGGCGCTTGAACAAAGTGCTGAGCGTACTTTTATAGTATAATATGTTACCGTTGGCTAATTGAACCTTAAATTATTCAAATTGTATTGTTTTGAGAATAGAAACATATACAGTAGAATATTACATATTTATTTCTTTCAAATCAAGTCTTCTAATTTACTTACATAATAAAAATGTTCGTAGATACGTTTGATTAATTCTAATATAATAATTCGAAGGCAAATTTACTATCAAGAAACTTAACGTGTACCTAAATATCGCATAGGAATTCCAACGCATTGGTACTAAGTACTAAGCTACCAATGAACATATTGTATCGATTTCATTAATTGCGATAAAAATGCCACCAATAACAAGTGACACGGGTTTTGCCAAGTCACCTTGTGTTCAAAATTCACAGAGAATACTCCATATTTCATTTCCATCCGCTCCACGAATACAAAATGAGAAGAGCACCATGAATACTAACTAGACAACAGTTTATTTCGTTAATCGTGCAAACAAGAACTTTCAGTTTGTATTGTTTTATCTGATGAATAGTTATAGTGTAGAGGCAGCGCAGCGGAAAGTTACTGCATTGTTCAATTATTACAATTCCACTCTTCGTTATAAATAACCGAGTTCAAAAATTTAATAGGCAAAATGAATCAACAGAAGGCAGAACACGTTCGTTAGAAGAGAGATCCTTATGTGGCTATCAGTGCAAAATGTATCTTAGGTAGATTTCGCTTACACCTGTGTATCGGCCAAGATAACCACTGAACATCAGGTGATCTCATCAGACCTTACGCTTATTTGCCGCTGTAGTAGTATAATAAAAGGTAGATAAATTTCTGCAGCCTCATTTTAAAAGACTATTTATCGTTATTACAATTACGAAACTCGTCAAGTCATTTATTTATTTATTTACAAATTAGCACGACTTGGTCGTGCTAATTTGTATGACGAATTAATAAATAATTCGTCATCATCAAGGAGACCAGCCTTCTCGTGTCAGAAAGACAGCTATGTCCGCTATGTATGTATGTATGTAAAGAATAGGTATATTATTTGAGGAAGATAGCTAAGACAAATATTCCAGCACCGAAAATTCGATATAAGATATACAAAAAGAAACAATATTAAAAAAAGCAAATACTTTAAAATTCATTGAATGTTTATAGCCCCGCCGAACAAATTCACATTATCTGAATATTCTCCCTTCTATTTTTATTCGGAATGTTTTTCAAATTTCCTTAAAATTTATTTTTACTTTATAATAATGAAACTTTTCACTGCAAACATATTGAGATCGAGAAGCATACCATCGTTTTAAAGACATCGCCCATTAAGGCCCTTCGTGATAAGCGGGTAGGAACACATATCGCCCAGAGAATCGGCATTGCCATTCAGCGTGGCATTGCTCCTAATCTTGGAGTATTACCGCGGGATACAGATGCACGTCAAATAATGTGTTAGCTTTACTATTGTTTTTCGTTAATTTTATGCTGCCAAAAGTCGTTTTAGTCAACTAGTTGAAAATTTAGAACTAATGAGTGATTTTTTGTAATTTTTGGTGCACTTCAAGCTAATAGTTCACTATACGTTTATCTAGTGAACGACGGTAAATTGCGGCTCACGTAAACATATAACGGTGCTATAAAAGTAAACTGAGCGTTCGTAAAAACTTAATCTTCCTCTGGCTGCGATGTGACTCTGCAGATTTCGATATGAGGGAGGTCCATATAAATATGGGAAATGAAATTGCATGGTTGGGCTTAAGAGCTCCTTGTGTAATTCAAGGTTTTTTTCATTAAGAAAAAAAAAGTTGTTGAAGGAAAAAATAAAAATTACAAGAATGTAACAAAAGCGTTGCCAAGGGTCCTCAAATTAGGCTAGGCTTGTTTCTTGAAAAACCAGTTTATTTTTAGGTTAAAATATATTGATCTATGTGATATTGTTTGTACGGTGTGCATAAAAAGTTATTGATAAAACCTATGAGAAATGATATTTATAATTTTTCTTTTGTTTCGTAGATGTCGTTATGAATAAAAAGATATTTGAAACGACAGCAAAAATATTTGAAAGTAAGATGAAGTATACGAATAAAAATATTACCGTTATTATATCTCCACACCCTCCAAGAAACGTCCTCAAAGGGGTAAAAAGATTTTCGTAAAAGACACAATGAGTTACCAACGAGGCAGATGGTGTTATAGTCGTTACCTTTAAGACTTTACTATACATTTGTCTTTCAATTATAAAGCCCACTATTCATATAATATTATCGAAATTTGTCACATATTGGCTTCTTTCTTTTCAATGAATATCATTGTTTCATGCATTTTATATCAATTTAGGTTATTAATGTGGAATTATATACATAAATACCTTGATAGTAGGTTATCCAGGCCTTTAAGCCTTAAGCGGATAGGAGTTTTACATGTAAACTGAACATAACAGCGCACAAACTGTTCGTAATGCGAGGCGTATCAGTGTTGAGTTTGTTTTCAAGAATTCTTTATCACCCTCTCTGTAGCCTGATCTTCCCTTAGGGAGTGTTTGGCAAAACTCATACCAACGTTGAAGTACGCGCTTACAATAAAGTAATATGGAAGATAGAAACACACAGTTTTGGCATTCAATGGTAGATTTTCCAACCATTCATACTACACACTTCTTAAGCATCCTAGCTTTACTTATAATTAGTGTTTTACAGCATGCCTTTAACTTTTTTTAAATAAAATGAACTATTATATATTATTATATACTAACAAAATTAGTTCTGGTCATTTGAATAAATAGAATATTAGAACCTGATTTCATTATATTTAAAAGCAAGGATACCTACTCAAGATCGTTTACCTTGCCCTACTTTTGTACGTCTGTTTCTACTCAAGTGTCAGAAGTGACAGCTTTCACGCTATTTGAGCTACGTAAAAGATTGCGTGGGTAAGTATTCATGTCGAGTTTTTCTACTACGTTATTTCTGATCGTGTGTCATCAGCCTTACTAATGTGCTATTTCTCTTCTTCGATAGGTTAAATATTTTAATTTAATATAATATACATGCTTATTAATTTATAATAATAATATAATAATAATTTAATTTAATTTTATATTTAATTTAATTTAATGCTTATTAATTTAATTTTACTAAATTAAAACAAAATACAATGGTATCTATGACGTTATTTATATGTATATCTTCCAAACCATATAGTTTACTTTACTTACTTACGATGAAATATTTTTATTGATTAGTCTATAATAAAAAAAATCACATACGAAGGAAAACATCGAATGGAAATATTAGCACTTAAATATGTTCGGCGAAATGAAAATTCTCTACACCTCTGTCAACCTTTTGCGGGATGACTTGAAGATATACAAATGCTTAGAAACCTAATTGTTCTCATAGTTTGTATAGTTGGTGTATCTATTAAAATTATTTAATTTCCCATTGCAATAGGACACACATAACTACAGTATACGTACAGTTCGGGGTACGTAGAGACAATCAAGTATCACTAGACTTACAAACCTCTTTTGCTATATTCACATTCATCAAAACCTTCCACACTGCGCTTTCGGTCTCTTCAAACGCCGGTGTTGAGGACTCTTGACGTTCCTTGTTCTCGCAGGTTTATTTGTTGGACTAATTTGAATCGGGTAGTTGGAATGCGAACTTGGGGAAATCTTTTTCTAGAGCAACTTTGAATAGATCAGGCATATTGCGTATGTTGATTAAGCTATAACATTGATATTTGTCGATATAGTATGTCGGTAGTCTTGGAGTTTATTATCTAACTAATAAGGTGAATGTCGTCCATGTCGTCCGCCTGATGGACCGCCGCCTATCAACGCTTGCAACTCCCAAGGGTAAAACGCGCGTTGCCGGCCCTGCAGTAATCTTTTACACCCTGTTGAAGAACTCACCTAATTGGCATGTACTGCAAATAATATGAAGTTCTAAAAAAATATTGTGGCTCCCAGAAGTCACCATATAAAATCCGACGACGAACAAAGGGTAGGTCACGATAAAAAAAACGGAATAACTAGCTAAAAAAGTAAGCTTAGTCCGTGAGGGCCATGAGGATACATTAATTCGGAAGTTGACACGAAACATGCGAGAGTATATGCTAAGCAACAAAAACAAGGATAAACGCCGTAATAAAGCGACGCCGCTCGCTACAAAATGATTCTCGGCTATTGTCTCAAATTGTCCTGTAATTTAAATTAACATAATAACAAAATGTATTTGCTGATATATAGCGTATTTTTTTAAGTTTGGTACTAGGATACAAATTTTATTGCTTCATGACGACCGGCTGTTCTAGTGGTTAGAGCTCCTGACTACGAAACATGAGGTCGCGGGTTCGAATCCCGCTGAGGGCAGATATTTGTGTGATGAACACGAGTATTTCTACCTTAGTCTTTGATGTTCTATGTAAAATATATCGTGGTCTAGTTACCATAACACAGGCTTTGCTTAATTTGGGACTAGGTCAATTTGTGTGGAATTGTCCCAGGTATTTATTTATTATATAATAATATATCCTCACACCTTCCCATAAGGGTCCCCGAAGGGGTAGGCAGAGTTGTATAGGTAATACCCACACACCCACTTTCCGCCAGAGGTATGTTAGGTGCCAACGTGACAGATGGCGAGTCCATCGCCGTTGCTCAAGCACGACTATACATACGCCTTTGAATTTCTTCTCAGTCGTATGCAGGTTTCCTCTCGATGTTTTCCTTCACCGTTCAGCTCGTGGTGTGACTAATCACTGTACTTAAGTTCAGAAAAACTCATTGGTACAGTCGGGATTCGAACTTGCGACCTTTGCGTCGCAGGCAACTGCTCGAACCACTCGGCCACCACGGCTATTCTATAATATAAATAAATGAAAATATTTTAATACATATAGTTATTTTTATGCGTTGGTATATATATACATTCAGTAAATTAGAACCGCGGTAGCCTAGTTGTTCAAGTAGTTGCTTGTCAGAAAAAATACAAATTCGATCCCCGAGGGATGAAAGAGTTTTTCTGAACTTAATTACGCTGATTAGTCATTCCACGAGCTTTATGGTGAAGGCAATTGAAAGGAAACCTGCAAACGTCTATGAGGTAATTCAGGAACGTATGAATGTGTTTGAGAAACGGCGGTAGACCCGTCATCTGAAACGTTGGCACCTATAATATATCACCACCGAAAAATGTATGTATGTGTCCTACACACCTCTACCTACCTACACCTTTAACCTTGTTGGTCGGCGTGTATACAAAAGCCCTTCCTTGTAAATAGTATCTAGAATTTGTCGATATTTTCCCTGCGTTTAATTTGAAGTTCAGATTGAGCTGTATTATATTCCTAAAATTTCTCCAACAGATGTTAGTGGTTGGTGAGAAAACTTCGATCCAATTTTCCGAGCAATGAGCTCTGAAAAAATGTTCAGCCATTAGCCTTAATTGTCCCGTTTTTTCTGATAAGTAAAAGCCTTTTTATACTCATAACTATTACTTGACTGAGATTAAAACGAATTTAGGTTTTTACACAAATCTTGGGCAGTAAAAGCTCTCAATGACTCGTGAAAGACAACGAATAATGAACATTTAAAAGAATTTACGTGGAACATAAGTCTTATTATTAACTAACTTAACTAATAAATAAAAGTAAAGCCCTGGTGGCCCAGTTGTTTGAGGTGCCTGCGGCACAAAGGTCGCAAGTTCGAATCCCGACTGTACCAATGAGTTTTTCTGAACTTAAGTACAGTGATTAGTCTCACCACGAGCTTTACATCAGAGAAGCATTTCACACGCGTATGTAAAGTCGTGCTTTAGTAACGGCGATGGACTCGCCATCTGTCACGCTGGCACCTATATATATCTGCTTACCCCTTCGGGGACCCTTGTGAGTAGGGTCGTGAGGGTATATTATTATTTTATTATAACTAATAAATTATATTTGAATTCATTCATATATATACACATGTATTTATATATTTATATTATTACACATCAAATCCGTAAGTTAACTTTACCTTGACTTTCATCAAATGAAGCTGTGCCAAGCCATAATCGAATGCATAATCGCTTAGCAGCCGCGCCGAATAATTATTATATATTGTACGCGGCATTGTTCCCTTACGCATTAAATCTACATTTATTACTCGACGTCTTACACGCACGTTCATTTT